>JAVGWX010000130.1:0-159782 GCA_036924085.1 Ariolimax columbianus
AAAGCATTTCCACAGACTTTCAAGTAATCTTACTGACAAGAAAAACCAATTTTTCTAAAATCAAAATTCAGTAAAAGGCGATTTGAAAAAAATTGCAGATCTTAAGTTTAGACAATTTTCAGCACATTGAGATGTATTGCAATTTTAACGCACTAATTATGTGGATAAGTTAAAAGAATTCCACAGACTTTCAAGTAATTTTACTGACAAGAAAAACCAATTTTTCTAAAATCAAAATTGAGTAGAAGGCGATTTGAAAAAACATTGCAGATCATAAGTTTAGACAAATTTAAGCACTTTGAAATGTATTGCAATTTCAACGCACTAATTATGTGGCTAAGTTAAAAGCATTTCCATTGACTTTCAAGTAATTTTACTGACAAGAAAAACAATTTCAAAAAAATCAAAACTGAGTAGAAGGCGATTTGAAAAAAAATTGCAGAAACAAAATTTAGACAATTATCAGCACTTTGAAATGTATTGCAATTTTAACGCACTAATTATGTGGATAAGTTAAAAGCATTTCCATTGACTTTCAAGTAAGTTTACTGACAAGAAAAACCAATATTTCTAAAATCAAAAGTGAGTTAAAGGCGAATTGAAAAAAAATTGCAGATCCTAAGTTTAGACAATTTTCAGCACATTGAGATGTATTGCAATTTTAACGCACTAATTATGTAGATAAGTTAAAAGCATTTCCAAAGACTTTCAAGTAATTTTACTGACAAGAAAAACCAATTTTTCTAAAATCAAAATTCAGTAGAAGGCGATTTGAAAAAAAATTGCAGATCATAAGTTTAGACAAATTTCAGCACTTTGAAATGTATTGCAATTTTAACGCACTAATTATGTGGCTAAGTTAAAAGCATTTCTATTGACTTTCAAGTAATTTTACTGACAAGAAAAACCAATTTTTCTAAAATCAAAATTGAGTAGATGGCGATTGGAAAAAACATTGCAGATCATAAGTTTAGACAAATTTCAGCACTTTGAAATGTATTGCAATTTCAACGCACTAATTATGTGGCTAAGTTAAAAGCATTTCCATTGACTTTCAAGTAATTTTACTGACTAGAAAAACCAATTTTTTAAAATCAAAATTGAGTAGAAGGCGATTTGAAAAAAAATTGCAGATCCTAAGTTTAGACAATTTTCAGCACATTCAGATGTATTGCAATTTTAACGCACTAATTATGTGGATAAGTTAAAAGCATTTCCATTGACTTTCAAGTAAGTTTACTGACAAGAAAAACCAATATTTCTAAAATCAAAAGTGAGTTAAAGGCGAATTGAAAAAAAATTGCAGATCCTAAGTTTAGACAATTTTCAGCACATTGAGATGTATTGCAATTTTAACGCACTAATTATGTAGATAAGTTAAAAGCATTTCCAAAGACTTTCAAGTAATTTTACTGACAAGAAAAACCAATTTTTCTAAAATCAAAATTCAGTAGAAGGCGATTTGAAAAAAAATTGCAGATCATAAGTTTAGACAAATTTCAGCACTTTGAAATGTATTGCAATTTCAACGCACTAATTATGTGGCTAAGTTAAAAGCATTTCTATTGACTTTCAAGTAATTTTACTGACAAGAAAAACCAATTTTTCTAAAATCAAAATTGAGTAGAAGGCGATTTGAAAAAACATTGCAGATCATAAGTTTAGACAAATTTAAGCACTTTGAAATGTATTGCAATTTCAACGCACTAATTATGTGGCTAAGTTAAAAGCATTTCCATTGACTTTCAAGTAATTTTACTGACAAGAAAAACCAATGTTTCTAAATTCGAAATTGAGTAAAAGGCGTTTTGAAAAAAAAAATTGCAGATCATAAGTTTAGACAATTTTCAGCACTTTGAAATATATTGCAATTTTAATGCACTATATATGTGGATAAGTTGAAAGCATTTCCACTGACTTTCAAGTAATTTTACTGACAAGAAAAACAATTTCAAAAAAATCAAAACTGAGTAGAAGGCGATTTGAAAAAAAATTGCAGAAACAAAATTTAGACAATTATCAGCACTTTGAAATGTATTGCAATTTTAACGCACTAATTATGTGGATAAGTTAAAAGCATTTCCATTGACTTTCAAGTAAGTTTACTGACAAGAAAAACCAATATTTCTAAAATCAAAAGTGAGTTAAAGGCGAATTGAAAAAAAATTGCAGATCCTAAGTTTAGACAATTTTCAGCACATTGAGATGTATTGCAATTTTAACGCACTAATTATGTAGATAAGTTAAAAGCATTTCCAAAGACTTTCAAGTAATTTTACTGACAAGAAAAACCAATTTTTCTAAAATCAAAATTCAGTAGAAGGCGATTTGAAAAAAAATTGCAGATCATAAGTTTAGACAAATTTCAGCACTTTGAAATGTATTGCAATTTTAACGCACTAATTATGTGGCTAAGTTAAAAGCATTTCTATTGACTTTCAAGTAATTTTACTGACAAGAAAAACCAATTTTTCTAAAATCAAAATTGAGTAGATGGCGATTGGAAAAAACATTGCAGATCATAAGTTTAGACAAATTTCAGCACTTTGAAATGTATTGCAATTTCAACGCACTAATTATGTGGCTAAGTTAAAAGCATTTCCATTGACTTTCAAGTAATTTTACTGACAAGAAAAACCAATTTTTTAAAATCAAAATTGAGTAGAAGGCGATTTGAAAAAAAATTGCAGATCCTAAGTTTAGACAATTTTCAGCACATTCAGATGTATTGCAATTTTAACGCACTAATTATGTGGATAAGTTAAAAGCATTTCCATTGACTTTCAAGTAAGTTTACTGACAAGAAAAACCAATATTTCTAAAATCAAAAGTGAGTTAAAGGCGAATTGAAAAAAAATTGCAGATCCTAAGTTTAGACAATTTTCAGCACATTGAGATGTATTGCAATTTTAACGCACTAATTATGTAGATAAGTTAAAAGCATTTCCAAAGACTTTCAAGTAATTTTACTGACAAGAAAAACCAATTTTTCTAAAATCAAAATTCAGTAGAAGGCGATTTGAAAAAAAATTGCAGATCATAAGTTTAGACAAATTTCAGCACTTTGAAATGTATTGCAATTTCAACGCACTAATTATGTGGCTAAGTTAAAAGCATTTCTATTGACTTTCAAGTAATTTTACTGACAAGAAAAACCAATTTTTCTAAAATCAAAATTGAGTAGAAGGCGATTTGAAAAAACATTGCAGATCATAAGTTTAGACAAATTTAAGCACTTTGAAATGTATTGCAATTTCAACGCACTAATTATGTGGCTAAGTTAAAAGCATTTCCATTGACTTTCAAGTAATTTTACTGACAAGAAAAACCAATGTTTCTAAATTCGAAATTGAGTAAAAGGCGTTTTGAAAAAAAAATTGCAGATCATAAGTTTAGACAATTTTCAGCACTTTGAAATATATTGCAATTTTAATGCACTATATATGTGGATAAGTTAAAAGCATTTCCACTGACTTTCAAGTAATTTTACTGACAAGAAAAACAATTTCAAAAAAATCAAAACTGAGTAGAAGGCGATTTGAAAAAAAATTGCAGAAACAAAATTTAGACAATTATCAGAACTTTGAAATGTATTGCAATTTTAACGCACTAATTATGTGGATAAGTTAAAAGCATTTCCATTGACTTTCAAGTAAGTTTACTGACAAGAAAAACCAATATTTCTAAAATCAAAAGTGAGTTAAAGGCGAATTGAAAAAAAATTGCAGATCCTAAGTTTAGACAATTTTCAGCACACTGAGATGTATTGCAATTTTAACGCACTAATTATGTAGATAAGTTAAAAGCATTTCCAAAGACTTTCAAGTAATTTTACTGACAAGAAAAACCAATTTTTCTAAAATCAAAATTCAGTAGAAGGCGATTTGAAAAAAAATTGCAGATCATAAGTTTAGACAAATTTCAGCACTTTGAAATGTATTGCAATTTTAACGCACTAATTATGTGGCTAAGTTAAAAGCATTTCTATTGACTTTCAAGTAATTTTACTGACAAGAAAAACCAATTTTTCTAAAATCAAAATTGAGTAGATGGCGATTGGAAAAAACATTGCAGATCATAAGTTTAGACAAATTTCAGCACTTTGAAATGTATTGCAATTTCAACGCACTAATTATGTGGCTAAGTTAAAAGCATTTCCATTGACTTTCAAGTAATTTTACTGACAAGAAAAACCAATTTTTTAAAATCAAAATTGAGTAGAAGGCGATTTGAAAAAAAATTGCAGATCCTAAGTTTAGACAATTTTCAGCCCATTCAGATGTATTGCAATTTTAACGCACTAATTATGTAGATAAGTTAAAAGCATTTCCAAAGACTTTCAAGTAATTTTACTGACAAGAAAAACCAATTTTTCTAAAATTAAAAATCAGTAGAAGGCGATTGGAAAAAAAATTGCAGATCATAAGTTTAGACAAATTTCAGCACTTTGAAATGTATTGCAATTTCAACGCACTAATTATGTGGCTAAGTTAAAAGCATTTCTATTGACTTTCAAGTAATTTTACTGACAAGAAAAACCAATTTTTCTAAAATCAAAATTGAGTAGATGGCGATTGGAAAAAACATTGCAGATCCTAAGTTTAGACAAATTTCAGCACTTTGAAATGTATTGCAATTTCAACGCACTAATTATGTGGCTAAGTTAAAAGCATTTCCATTGACTTTCAAGTAATTTTACTGACAAGAAAAACCAATTTTTTAAAATCAAAATTGAGTAGAAGGCGATTTGAAAAAAAATTGCAGATCCTAAGTTTAGACAATTTTCAGCACATTCAGATGTATTGCAATTTTAACGCACTAATTATGTGGATAAGTTAAAAGCATTTCCACAGACTTTCAAGTAATTTTACTGACAAGAAAAACCAATTTTTCTAAAATCAAAACTGAGTAAAAGGCGATTTGAAAAAAAATTGCAGAAACAAAATTTAGACAATTATCAGCACATTGAAATGTATTGCAATTTTAACGCACTAATTATATGGATATGTTAAAAGCATTTCCATTGACTTTCAAGTAAGTTTACAGACAAGAAAAACCAATATTTCTAAAATCAAAAGTGAGTTAAAGGCGATTTGAAAAAAAATTGCAGATCCTAAGTTTAGACAATTTTCAGCACATTGAGATGTATTGCAATTTTAACGCACTAATTATGTAGATAAGTTAAAAGCATTTCCACAGACTTTCAAGTAATCTTACTGACAAGAAAAACCAATGTTTCTAAAATCGAAATTGAGTAAAAGGCGTTTTTAAAAAAAAAATTGCAGATCATAAGTTTAGACAATTTTCAGCACTTTGAAATGTATTGCAATTTTAATGCACTATATATGTGGATAAGTTAAAAGCATTTCCACTGACTTTCAAGTAATTTTACTGACAAGAAAAACAATTTCAAAAAAATCAAAACTGAGTAGAAGGCGATTTGAAAAAAAATTGCAGAAACAAAATTTAGACAATTATCAGCACTTTGAAATGTATTGCAATTTTAACGCACTAATTATGTGGATAAGTTAAAAGAATTCCACAGACTTTCAAGTAATTTTACTGACAAGAAAAACCAATTTTTCTGAAATCAAAATTGAGTAGAAGGCGATTGGAAAAAACATTGCAGATCATAAGTTTAGACAAATTTCAGCACTTTGAAATGTATTGCAATTTCAACGCATTAATTATGTGGCTAAGTTAAAAGCATTTCCATTGACTTTCAAGTAATTTTCGTGACAAGAAAAACCAATGTTTCTAAAATCGAAATTGAGTAAAAGGCGTTTTGAAAAAAAAAATTGCAGATCATAAGTTTAGACAATTTTCAGCACTTTGAAATGTATTGCAATTTTAATGCACTATATATTTGGATAAGTTAAAAGCATTTCCACTGACTTTCAAGTAATTTTACTGACAAGAAAAACCAATTTCAAAAAAATCAAAACTGAGTAGAAGGCGATTTGAAAAAAAATTGCAGAAACAAAATTTAGACAATTATCAGCACTTCGAAATGTATTGCAATTTTAACGCACTAATTATATGGATAAGTTAAAAGCATTTCCACAGACTTTCAAGTAATTTTACTGACAAGAAAAACCAATTTTTCTAAAATCAAAATTCAGTAGAAGGCGATTGGAAAAAACATTGCAGATCATAAGTTTAGACAAATTTCAGCACTTTGAAATGTATTGCAATTTCAACGCACTAATTATGTGGCTAAGTTAAAAGCATTTCCGTTGACTTTCAAGTAATTTTATAGACAGGAAAAACCAATGTTTCTAAAATCGAAATTGAGTAAAAGGCGTTTTGAAAAAAAATTGCAGATCATAAGTTTATACAATTTTCAGCACTTTGAAATGTATTGCAATTTTTACGAACTATATATGTGGATAAGTTAAAAGTATTTCCACTGACTTTCAAGTAATTTTACTGACAAGAAAAACCAATTTTTCAAAAATCAAAAATCAGTAGAAGGCGATTGGAGAAAACATTTCAGATCATAAGTTTAGACAAATTTCAGCACTTTGAAATGTATTGCAATTTCAACGCACTAATTATGTGGCTAAGTTAAAAGCATTTCCATTGACTTTCAAGTAATTTTCGTGACAAGAAAAACCAATGTTTCTAAAATCGAAATTGAGTAAAAGGCGTTTTGAAAAAAAAAATTGCAGATCATAAGTTTAGACAATTTTCAGCACTTTGAAATGTATTGCAATTTTAATGCACTATATATTTGGATAAGTTAAAAGCATTTCCACTGACTGTCAAGTAATTTTACTGACAAGAAAAACCAATTTCAAAAAAATCAAAACTGAGTAGAAGGCGATTTGAAAAAAAATTGCAGAAACAAAATTTAGACAATTATCAACACTTTGAAATGTATTGCAATTTTAACGCACTAATTATGTGGATAAGTTAAAAGCATTTCCATTGACTTTCAAGTAAGTTTACTGACTAGAAAAACCAATATTTCTAAAATCAAAAGTGAGTTAAAGGCGATTTGAAAAAAAATTGCAGATCCTAAGTTTAGACAATTTTCAGCACATTGAGATGTATTGCAATTTTAACGCACTAATTATGTAGATAAGTTAAAAGCATTTCCACAGACTTTCAAGTAATTTTACTGACAAGAAAAACCAATTTTTCAAAAATCAAAAATCAGTAGAAGGCGATTGGAGAAAACATTTCAGATCATAAGTTTAGACAAATTTCAGCACTTTGAAATGTATTGCAATTTCAACGCACTAATTATGTGGCTAAGTTAAAAGCATTTCCATTGACTTTCAAGTAATTTTCGTGACAAGAAAAACCAATGTTTCTAAAATCGAAATTGAGTAAAAGGCGTTTTGAAAAAAAAAATTGCAGATCATAAGTTTAGACAATTTTCAGCACTTTGAAATGTATTGCAATTTTAATGCACTATATATTTGGATAAGTTAAAAGCATTTCCACTGACTGTCAAGTAATTTTACTGACAAGAAAAACCAATTTCAAAAAAATCAAAACTGAGTAGAAGGCGATTTGAAAAAAAATTGCAGATCATAAGTTTAGACAATTTTCAGCACTTCGAAATGTATTGCAATTTTAACGCACTAATTATATGGATAAGTTAAAAGCATTTCCACAGACTTTCAAGTAATTTTACTGACAAGAAAAACCAATTTTTTAAATCAAAATTGAGTAGAAGGCGATTGGAAAAAAATTGCAGATCATAAGTTTAGACAAATTTCAGCACTTCGAAATGTATTGCAATTTCAACGCACTAATTATGTGGCTAAGTTAAAAGCATTTGCTTTGACTTTCAAGTAATTTTACTGACAAGAAAAACCAATTTTTTAAATCAAAATTGAGTAGAAGGCGATTGGAAAAAAATTGCAGATCATAAGTTTAGACAAATTTCAGCACTTTGAAATGTATTGCAATTTCAACGCACTAATTATGTGGCTAAGTTAAAAGCATTTCCGTTGACTTTCAAGTAATTTTATAGACAGGAAAAACCAATGTTTCTAAAATCGAAATTGAGTAGAAGGCGATTTGAAAAAAAATTGCAGAAACAAAATTTAGACAATTATCAGCACTTTGAAATGTATTGCAATTTTAACGCACTAATTATGTGGATAAATTAAAAGCATTTCCATTGACCTTCAAGTAAGTTTACTGACTAGAAAAACCAATATTTCTAAAAATCAAAAGTGAGTTAAACGCAATTTGAAAAAAAATTGCAGATCCTAAGTTTAGACAATTTTCAGCACATTGAGATGTATTGCAATTTTAACGCACTAATTATGTAGATAAGTTAAAAGCATTTCCAAAGACTTTCAAGTAATTTTACTGACAAGAAAAACCAATTTTTCTAAAATTAAAAATCAGTAGAAGGCGATTGGAAAAAAAATTGCAGATCATAAGTTTAGACAAATTTCAGCACTTTGAAATGTATTGCAATTTCAACGCACTAATTATGTGGCTAAGTTAAAAGCATTTCTATTGACTTTCAAGTAATTTTACTGACAAGAAAAACAAATTTTTCTAAAATCAAAATTGAGTAGATGGCGATTGGAAAAAACATTGCAGATCATAAGTTTAGACAAATTTCAGCACTTTGAAATGTATTGCAATTTCAACGCACTAATTATGTGGCTAAGTTAAAAGCATTTCCATTGACTTTCAAGTAATTTTACTGACAAGAAAAACCAATTTTTTAAAATCAAAATTGAGTAGAAGGCGATTTGAAAAAAAATTGCAGATCCTAAGTTTAGACAATTTTCAGCACATTCAGATGTATTGCAATTTTAACGCATTAATTATGTGGATAAGTTAAAAGCATTTCCACAGACTTTCAAGTAATTTTACTGACAAGAAAAACCAATTTTTTAAAATCAAAATTGAGTAGAAGGCGATTTGAAAAAAAATTGCAGATCCTAAGTTTAGACAATTTTCAGCACATTCAGATGTATTGCAATTTTAACGCATTAATTATGTGGATAAGTTAAAAGCATTTCCACAGACTTTCAAGTAATTTTACTGACAAGAAAAACCAATTTTTCTAAAATCAAAACTGAGTAAAAGGCGATTTGAAAAAAAAATTGCAGAAACAAAATTTAGACAATTATCAACACATTGAAATGTATTGCAATTTTAACGCACTAATTATATGTATAAGTTAAAAGCATTTCCATTGACTTTCAAGTAAGTTTACAGACAAGAAAAACCAATATTTCTAAAATCAAAAGTGAGTTAAAGGCGATTTGAAAAAAAATTGCAGATCCTAAGTTTAGACAATTTTCAGCACATTGAGATGTATTGCAATTTTAACGCACTAATTATGTAGATAAGTTAAAAGCATTTCCACAGACTTTCAAGTAATCTTACTGACAAGAAAAACCAATTTTTCTAAAATCAAAATTCAGTAAAAGGCAATTTGAAAAAAAATTGCAGATCTTAAGTTTAGACAATTTTCAGCACATTGAGATGTATTGCAATTTTAACGCACTAATTATGTGGATAAGTTAAAAGAATTCCACAGACTTTCAAGTAATTTTACTGACAAGAAAAACATATTTTTCTAAAATCAAAATTGAGTAGAAGGCGATTTGAAAAAACATTGCAGATCATAAGTTTAGACAAATTTAAGCACTTTGAAATGTATTGCAATTTCAACGCACTAATTATGTGGCTAAGTTAAAAGCATTTCCATTGACTTTCAAGTAATTTTACTGACAAGAAAAACCAATGTTTCTAAAATCGAAATTAAGTAAAAGGCGTTTTGAAAAAAAAAATTGCAGATCATAAGTTTAGACAATTTTCAGCACTTTGAAATGTATTGCAATTTTAATGCACTATATATGTGGATAAGTTAAAAGCATTTCCACTGACTTTCAAGTAATTTTACTGACAAGAAAAACAATTTCAAAAAAATCAAAACTGAGTAGAAGGCGATTTGAAAAAAAATTGCAGAAACCAAATTTAGACAATTATCAGCACTTCGAAATGTATTGCAATTTTAACGCACTAATTATATGGATAAGTTAAAAGCATTTCCACAGACTTTCAAGTAATTTTACTGACAAGAAAAACCAATTTTTTAAATCAAAATTGAGTAGAAGGCGATTGGAAAAAAATTGCAGATCATAAGTTTAGACAAATTTCAGCACTTTGAAATGTATTGCAATTTCAACGCACTAATTATGTGGCTAAGTTAAAAGCATTTCCGTTGACTTTCAAGTAATTTTATAGACAGGAAAAACCAATGTTTCTAAAATCGAAATTGAGTAAAAGGCGTTTTGAAAAAAAATTGCAGATCATAAGTTTAGACAAATTTCAGCACTTTGAAATGTATTGCAATTTTTACGCACTATATATGTGGATAAGTTAAAAGTATTTCTACTGACTTTCAAGTAATTTTACTGACAAGAAAAACTAATTTCAAAAAACTCAAAACTGAGTAGAAGGCGATTTGAAAAAAAATTGCAGAAACAAAATTTAGACAATTATCAGCACTTTGAAATGTATTGCAATTTTAACGCACTAATTATGTGGATAAGTTAAAAGCATTTCCATTGACTTTCAAGTAAGTTTACTGACTAGAAAAACCAATATTTCTAAAAATCAAAAGTGAGTTAAAGGCGATTTGAAAAAAAATTGCAGATCCTAAGTTTAGACAATTTTCAGCACATTGAGATGTATTGCAATTTTAACGCACTAATTATGTAGATAAGTTAAAAGCATTTCCACACTTTCAAGTAATTTTACTGACAAGAAAAACCAATTTTTCTAAAATCAAAAATCAGTAGAAGGCGATTGGAAAAAAAATTGCAGATCCTAAGTTTAGACAAATTTCAGCACATTGAGATGTATTGCAATTTTAACGCATTAATTATGTGGATAAGTTAAAAGCATTTCCACAGACTTTCAAGTAATTTTACTGACAAGAAAAACCAATTTTTCTAAAATCAAAACTGAGTAAAAGGATATTTGAAAAAAAATTGCAGAAACAAAATTTAGACAATTATCAGCACATTGAAATGTATTGCAATTTTAACGCACTAATTATGTAGATAAGTTAAAAGCATTTCCACAGACTTTCAAGTAATCTTACTGACAAGAAAAACCAATTTTTCTAAAATCAAAATTCAGTAAAAGGCGATTTGAAAAAAAATTGCAGATCTTAAGTTTAGACAATTTTCAGCACATTGAGATGTATTGCAATTTTAACGCACTAATTATGTGGATACGTTAAAAGAATTCCACAGACTTTTAAGTAATTTTACTGACAAGAAAAACCAATTTTTCTAAAATCAAAATTGAGTAGAAGGCGATTTGAAAAAACATTGCAGATCATAAGTTTAGACAAATTTAAGCACTTTGAAATGTATTGCAATTTCAACGCACTAATTATGTGGCTAAGTTAAAAGCATTTCCATTGACTTTCAAGTAATTTTACTGACAAGAAAAACCAATGTTTCTAAAATCGAAATTAAGTAAAAGGCGTTTTGAAAAAAAAAATTGCAGATCATAAGTTTAGACAATTTTCAGCACTTTGAAATGTATTGCAATTTTAATGCACTATAAATGTGGATAAGTTAAAAGCATTTCCACTGACTTTCAAGTAATTTTACTGACAAGAAAAACAATTTCAAAAAAATCAAAACTGAGTAGAAGGCGATTTGAAAAAAAATTGCAGAAACCAAATTTAGACAATTATCAGCACTTCGAAATGTATTGCAATTTTAACGCACTAATTATATGGATAAGTTAAAAGCATTTCCACAGACTTTCAAGTAATTTTACTGACAAGAAAAACCAATTTTTTTAATCAAAATTGAGTAGACGGCGATTGGAAAAAAATTGCAGATCATAAGTTTAGACAAATTTCTGCACTTTGAAATGTATTGCAATTTCAACGCACTAATTATGTGGCTAAGTTAAAAGCATTTGCTTTGACTTTCAAGTAATTTTACTGACAAGAAAAACCAATTTTTTAAATCAAAATTGAGTAGAAGGCGATTGGAAAAAAATTGCAGATCATAAGTTTAGACAAATTTCAGCACTTTGAAATGTATTGCAATTTCAACGCACTAATTATGTGGCTAAGTTAAAAGCATTTCCGTTGACTTTCAAGTAATTTTATAGACAGGAAAAACCAATGTTTCTAAAATCGAAATTGAGTAAAAGGCGTTTTGAAAAAAAATTGCAGATCATAAGTTTAGACAATTTTCAGCACATTGAGATGTATTGCAATTTTAACGCACTAATTATGTAGATAAGTTAAAAGCATTTCCACAGACTTTCAAGTAATCTTACTGACAAGAAAAACCAATTTTTCTTAAATCAAAATTCAGTAAAAGGCAATTTGAAAAAAAATTGCAGATCTTAAGTTTAGACAATTTTCAGCACATTGAGATGTATTGCAATTTTAACGCACTAATTATGTGGATAAGTTAAAAGAATTCCACAGACTTTCAAGTAATTTTACTGACAAGAAAAACATATTTTTCTAAAATCAAAATTGAGTAGAAGGCGATTTGAAAAAACATTGCAGATCATAAGTTTAGACAAATTTCAGCACTTTGAAATGTATTGCAATTTCAACGCACTAATTATGTGGCTAAGTTAAAAGCATTTCCGTTGACTTTCAAGTAATTTTATAGACAGGAAAAACCAATGTTTCTAAAATCGAAATTGAGTAAAAGGCGTTTTGAAAAAAAATTGCAGATCCTAAGTTTAGACAATTTTCAGCACATTGAGATGTATTGCAATTTTAACGCACTATTTATGTAGATAAGTTAAAAGCATTTCCACAGACTTTCAAGTAATCTTACTGACAAGAAAAACCAATTTTTCTAAAATCAAAATTCAGTAAAAGGCAATTTGAAAAAAAATTGCAGATCTTAAGTTTAGACAATTTTCAGCACATTGAGATGTATTGCAATTTTAACGCACTAATTATGTGGATAAGTTAAAAGAATTCCACAGACTTTCAAGTAATTTTACTGACAAGAAAAACATATTTTTCTAAAATCAAAATTGAGTAGAAGGCGATTTGAAAAAACATTGCAGATCATAAGTTTAGACAAATTTAAGCACTTTGAAATGTATTGCAATTTCAACGCACTAATTATGTGGCTAAGTTAAAAGCATTTCCATTGACTTTCAAGTAATTTTACTGACAAGAAAAACCTATGTTTCTAAAATCGAAATTAAGTAAAAGGCGTTTTGAAAAAAAAAATTGCAGATCATAAGTTTAGACAATTTTCAGCACTTTGAAATGTATTGCAATTTTAATGCACTATATATGTGGATAAGTTAAAAGCATTTCCACTGACTTTCAAGTAATTTTACTGACAAGAAAAACAATTTCAAAAAAATCAAAACTGAGTAGAAGGCGATTTGAAAAAAAATTGCAGAAACCAAATTTAGACAATTATCAGCACTTCGAAATGTATTGCAATTTTAACGCACTAATTATATGGATAAGTTAAAAGCATTTCCACAGACTTTCAAGTAATTTTACTGACAAGAAAAACCAATTTTTTAAATCAAAATTGAGTAGAAGGCGATTGGAAAAAAATTGCAGATCATAAGTTTAGACAAATTTCAGCACTTTGAAATGTATTGCAATTTCAACGCACTAATTATGTGGCTAAGTTAAAAGCATTTCCGTTGACTTTCAAGTAATTTTATAGACAGGAAAAACCAATGTTTCTAAAATCGAAATTGAGTAAAAGGCGTTTTGAAAAAAAATTGCAGATCATAAGTTTAGACAAATTTCAGCACTTTGAAATGTATTGCAATTTTTACGCACTATATATGTGGATAAGTTAAAAGTATTTCCACTGACTTTCAAGTAATTTTACTGACAAGAAAAACTAATTTCAAAAAACTCAAAACTGAGTAGAAGGCGATTTGAAAAAAAATTGCAGAAACAAAATTTAGACAATTATCAGCACTTTGAAATGTATTGCAATTTTAACGCACTAATTATGTGGATAAGTTAAAAGCATTTCCATTGACTTTCAAGTAAGTTTACTGACTAGAAAAACCAATATTTCTAAAAATCAAAAGTGAGTTAAAGGCGATTTGAAAAAAAATTGCAGATCCTAAGTTTAGACAATTTTCAGCACATTGAGATGTATTGCAATTTTAACGCACTAATTATGTAGATAAGTTAAAAGCATTTCCACACTTTCAAGTAATTTTACTGACAAGAAAAACCAATTTTTCTAAAATCAAAAATCAGTAGAAGGCGATTGGAAAAAAAATTGCAGATCCTAAGTTTAGACAAATTTCAGCACATTGAGATGTATTGCAATTTTAACGCATTAATTATGTGGATAAGTTAAAAGCATTTCCACAGACTTTCAAGTAATTTTACTGACAAGAAAAACCAATTTTTCTAAAATCAAAACTGAGTAAAAGGATATTTGAAAAAAAATTGCAGAAACAAAATTTAGACAATTATCAGCACATTGAAATGTATTGCAATTTTAACGCACTAATTATGTAGATAAGTTAAAAGCATTTCCACAGACTTTCAAGTAATCTTACTGACAAGAAAAACCAATTTTTCTAAAATCAAAATTCAGTAAAAGGCGATTTGAAAAAAAATTGCAGATCTTAAGTTTAGACAATTTTCAGCACATTGAGATGTATTGCAATTTTAACGCACTAATTATGTGGATACGTTAAAAGAATTCCACAGACTTTTAAGTAATTTTACTGACAAGAAAAACCAATTTTTCTAAAATCAAAATTGAGTAGAAGGCGATTTGAAAAAACATTGCAGATCATAAGTTTAGACAAATTTAAGCACTTTGAAATGTATTGCAATTTCAACGCACTAATTATGTGGCTAAGTTAAAAGCATTTCCATTGACTTTCAAGTAATTTTACTGACAAGAAAAACCAATGTTTCTAAAATCGAAATTAAGTAAAAGGCGTTTTGAAAAAAAAAATTGCAGATCATAAGTTTAGACAATTTTCAGCACTTTGAAATGTATTGCAATTTTAATGCACTATAAATGTGGATAAGTTAAAAGCATTTCCACTGACTTTCAAGTAATTTTACTGACAAGAAAAACAATTTCAAAAAAATCAAAACTGAGTAGAAGGCGATTTGAAAAAAAATTGCAGAAACCAAATTTAGACAATTATCAGCACTTCGAAATGTATTGCAATTTTAACGCACTAATTATATGGATAAGTTAAAAGCATTTCCACAGACTTTCAAGTAATTTTACTGACAAGAAAAACCAATTTTTTTAATCAAAATTGAGTAGACGGCGATTGGAAAAAAATTGCAGATCATAAGTTTAGACAAATTTCTGCACTTTGAAATGTATTGCAATTTCAACGCACTAATTATGTGGCTAAGTTAAAAGCATTTGCTTTGACTTTCAAGTAATTTTACTGACAAGAAAAACCAATTTTTTAAATCAAAATTGAGTAGAAGGCGATTGGAAAAAAATTGCAGATCATAAGTTTAGACAAATTTCAGCACTTTGAAATGTATTGCAATTTCAACGCACTAATTATGTGGCTAAGTTAAAAGCATTTCCGTTGACTTTCAAGTAATTTTATAGACAGGAAAAACCAATGTTTCTAAAATCGAAATTGAGTAAAAGGCGTTTTGAAAAAAAATTGCAGATCATAAGTTTAGACAATTTTCAGCACTTTGAAATGTATTGCAATTTTTACGCACTATATATGTGGATAAGTTAAAAGTATTTCCACTGACTTTCAAGTAATTTTACTGACAAGAAAAACTAATTTCAAAAAAATCAAAACTGAGTAGAAGGCGATTTGAAAAAAAATTGCAGAAACAAAATTTAGACAATTATCAGCACTTTGAAATGTATTGCAATTTTAACGCACTAATTATGTGGATAAATTAAAAGCATTTCCATTGACCTTCAAGTAAGTTTACTGACTAGAAAAACCAATATTTCTAAAAATCAAAAGTGAGTTAAAGGCAATTTGAAAAAAAATTGCAGATCCTAAGTTTAGACAATTTTCAGCACATTGAGATGTATTGCAATTTTAACGCACTAATTATGTAGATAAGTTAAAAGCATTTCCAAAGACTTTCAAGTAATTTTACTGACAAGAAAAACCAATTTTTCTAAAATTAAAAATCAGTAGAAGGCGATTGGAAAAAAAATTGCAGATCATAAGTTTAGACAAATTTCAGCACTTTGAAATGTATTGCAATTTCAACGCACTAATTATGTGGCTAAGTTAAAAGCATTTCCATTGACTTTCAAGTAATTTTACTGACAAGAAAAACCAATTTTTTAAAATCAAAATTGAGTAGAAGGCGATTTGAAAAAAAATTGCAGATCCTAAGTTTAGACAATTTTCAGCACATTCAGATGTATTGCAATTTTAACGCATTAATTATGTGGATAAGTTAAAAGCATTTCCACAGACTTTCAAGTAATTTTACTGACAAGAAAAACCAATTTTTCTAAAATCAAAACTGAGTAAAAGGCGATTTGAAAAAAAAATTGCAGAAACAAAATTTAGACAATTATCAACACATTGAAATGTATTGCAATTTTAACGCACTAATTATATGTATAAGTTAAAAGCATTTCCATTGACTTTCAAGTAAGTTTACAGACAAGAAAAACCAATATTTCTAAAATCAAAAGTGAGTTAAAGGCGATTTGAAAAAAAATTGCAGATCCTAAGTTTAGACAATTTTCAGCACATTGAGATGTATTGCAATTTTAACGCACTAATTATGTAGATAAGTTAAAAGCATTTCCACAGACTTTCAAGTAATCTTACTGACAAGAAAAATCAATTTTTCTAAAATCAAAATTCAGTAAAAGGCGATTTGAAAAAAAATTGCAGATCTTAAGTTTAGACAATTTTCAGCACATTGAGATGTATTGCAATTTTAACGCACTAATTATGTGGATAAGTTAAAAGAATTCCACAGACTTTCAATTAATTTTATTGACAAGAAAAACCAATTTTTCTAAAATCAAAATTGAGTAGAAGGCGATTTGAAAAAACATTGCAGATCATAAGTTTAGACAAATTTAAGCACTATGAAATGTATTGCAATTTCAACGCACTAATTATGTGGCTAAGTTAAAAGCATTTCCATTGACTTTCAAGTAATTTTACTGACAAGAAAAACCAATTTTTTAAAATCAAAATTGAGTAGAAGGCGATTTGAAAAAAAATTGCAGATCCTAAGTTTAGACAATTTTCAGCACATTCAGATGTATTGCAATTTTAACGCACTAATTATGTGGATAAGTTAAAAGCATTTCCATTGACTTTCAAGTAAGTTTACTGACAAGAAAAACCAATATTTCTAAAATCAAAAGTGAGTTAAAGGCGAATTGAAAAAAAATTGCAGATCCTAAGTTTAGACAATTTTCAGCACATTGAGATGTATTGCAATTTTAACGCACTAATTATGTAGATAAGTTAAAAGCATTTCCAAAGACTTTCAAGTAATTTTACTGACAAGAAAAACCAATTTTTCTAAAATCAAAATTCAGTAGAAGGCGATTTGAAAAAAAATTGCAGATCATAAGTTTAGACAAATTTCAGCACTTTGAAATGTATTGCAATTTCAACGCACTAATTATGTGGCTAAGTTAAAAGCATTTCTATTGACTTTCAAGTAATTTTACTGACAAGAAAAACCAATTTTTCTAAAATCAAAATTGAGTAGAAGGCAATTTGAAAAAACATTGCAGATCATAAGTTTAGACAAATTTAAGCACTTTGAAATGTATTGCAATTTCAACGCACTAATTATGTGGCTAAGTTAAAAGCATTTCCATTGACTTTCAAGTAATTTTACTGACAAGAAAAACCAATGTTTCTAAATTCGAAATTGAGTAAAAGGCGTTTTGAAAAAAAAAATTGCAGATCATAAGTTTAGACAATTTTCAGCACTTTGAAATATATTGCAATTTTAATGCACTATATATGTGGATAAGTTAAAAGCATTTCCACTGACTTTCAAGTAATTTTACTGACAAGAAAAACAATTTCAAAAAAATCAAAACTGAGTAGAAGGCGATTTGAAAAAAAATTGCAAAAACAAAATTTAGACAATTATCAGCACTTTGAAATGTATTGCAATTTTAACGCACTAATTATGTGGATAAGTTAAAAGCATTTCCATTGACTTTCAAGTAAGTTTACTGACAAGAAAAACCAATATTTCTAAAATCAAAAGTGAGTTAAAGGCGAATTGAAAAAAAATTGCAGATCCTAAGTTTAGACAATTTTCAGCACATTGAGATGTATTGCAATTTTAACGCACTAATTATGTAGATAAGTTAAAAGCATTTCCAAAGACTTTCAAGTAATTTTACTGACAAGAAAAACCAATTTTTCTAAAATCAAAATTCAGTAGAAGGCGATTTGAAAAAAAATTGCAGATCATAAGTTTAGACAAATTTCAGCACTTTGAAATGTATTGCAATTTTAACGCACTAATTATGTGGCTAAGTTAAAAGCATTTCTATTGACTTTCAAGTAATTTTACTGACAAGAAAAACCAATTTTTCTAAAATCAAAATTGAGTAGATGGCGATTGGAAAAAACATTGCAGATCATAAGTTTAGACAAATTTCAGCACTTTGAAATGTATTGCAATTTCAACGCACTAATTATGTGGCTAAGTTAAAAGCATTTCCATTGACTTTCAAGTAATTTTACTGACAAGAAAAACCAATTTTTTAAAATCAAAATTGAGTAGAAGGCGATTTGAAAAAAAATTGCAGATCATAAGTTTAGACAATTTTCAGCACATTGAGATGTATTGCAATTTTAACGCACTAATTATGTAGATAAGTTAAAAGCATTTCCAAAGACTTTCAAGTAATTTTACTGACAAGAAAAACCAATTTTTCTAAAATCAAAATTCAGTAGAAGGCGATTTGAAAAAAAATTGCAGATCATAAGTTTAGACAAATTTCAGCACTTTGAAATGTATTGCAATTTCAACGCACTAATTATGTGGCTAAGTTAAAAGCATTTCTATTGACTTTCAAGTAATTTTACTGACAAGAAAAACCAATTTTTCTAAAATCAAAATTGAGTAGAAGGCGATTTGAAAAAACATTGCAGATCATAAGTTTAGACAAATTTAAGCACTTTGAAATGTATTGCAATTTCAACGCACTAATTATGTGGCTAAGTTAAAAGCATTTCCATTGACTTTCAAGTAATTTTACTGACAAGAAAAACCAATGTTTCTAAATTCGAAATTGAGTAAAAGGCGTTTTGAAAAAAAAAATTGCAGATCATAAGTTTAGACAATTTTCAGCACTTTGAAATATATTGCAATTTTAATGCACTATATATGTGGATAAGTTAAAAGCATTTCCACTGACTTTCAAGTAATTTTACTGACAAGAAAAACAATTTCAAAAAAATCAAAACTGAGTAGAAGGCGATTTGAAAAAAAATTGCAGAAACAAAATTTAGACAATTATCAGAACTTTGAAATGTATTGCAATTTTAACGCACTAATTATGTGGATAAGTTAAAAGCATTTCCATTGACTTTCAAGTAAGTTTACTGACAAGAAAAACCAATATTTCTAAAATCAAAAGTGAGTTAAAGGCGAATTGAAAAAAAATTGCAGATCCTAAGTTTAGACAAATTTCAGCACTTTGAAATGTATTGCAATTTTAACGCACTAATTATGTGGCTAAGTTAAAAGCATTTCTATTGACTTTCAAGTAATTTTACTGACAAGAAAAACCAATTTTTCTAAAATCAAAATTGAGTAGATGGCGATTGGAAAAAACATTGCAGATCATAAGTTTAGACAAATTTCAGCACTTTGAAATGTATTGCAATTTCAACGCACTAATTATGTGGCTAAGTTAAAAGCATTTCCATTGACTTTCAAGTAATTTTACTGACAAGAAAAACCAATTTTTAAAAATCAAAATTGAGTAGAAGGCGATTTGAAAAAAAATTGCAGATCCTAAGTTTAGACAATTTTCAGCCCATTCAGATGTATTGCAATTTTAACGCACTAATTATGTAGATAAGTTAAAAGCATTTCCAAAGACTTTCAAGTAATTTTACTGACAAGAAAAACCAATTTTTCTAAAATTAAAAATCAGTAGAAGGCGATTGGAAAAAAAATTGCAGATCATAAGTTTAGACAAATTTCAGCACTTTGAAATGTATTGCAATTTCAACGCACTAATTATGTGGCTAAGTTAAAAGCATTTCTATTGACTTTCAAGTAATTTTACTGACAAGAAAAACCAATTTTTCTAAAATCAAAATTGAGTAGATGGCGATTGGAAAAAACATTGCAGATCATAAGTTTAGACAAATTTCAGCACTTTGAAATGTATTGCAATTTCAACGCACTAATTATGTGGATAAGTTAAAAGCATTTCCACAGACTTTCAAGTAATTTTACTGACAAGAAAAACCAATTTTTCTAAAATCAAAACTGAGTAAAAGGCGATTTGAAAAAAAAATTGCAGAAACAAAATTTAGACAATTATCAACACATTGAAATGTATTGCAATTTTAACGCACTAATTATATGTATAAGTTAAAAGCATTTCCATTGACTTTCAAGTAAGTTTACAGACAAGAAAAACCAATATTTCTAAAATCAAAAGTGAGTTAAAGGCGATTTGAAAAAAAATTGCAGATCCTAAGTTTAGACAATTTTCAGCACATTGAGATGTATTGCAATTTTAACGCACTAATTATGTAGATAAGTTAAAAGCATTTCCACAGACTTTCAAGTAATCTTACTGACAAGAAAAACCAATTTTTCTAAAATCAAAATTCAGTAAAAGGCAATTTGAAAAAAAATTGCAGATCTTAAGTTTAGACAATTTTCAGCACATTGAGATGTATTGCAATTTTAACGCACTAATTATGTGGATAAGTTAAAAGAATTCCACAGACTTTCAAGTAATTTTACTGACAAGAAAAACATATTTTTCTAAAATCAAAATTGAGTAGAAGGCGATTTGAAAAAACATTGCAGATCATAAGTTTAGACAAATTTAAGCACTTTGAAATGTATTGCAATTTCAACGCACTAATTATGTGGCTAAGTTAAAAGCATTTCCATTGACTTTCAAGTAATTTTACTGACAAGAAAAACCAATGTTTCTAAAATCGAAATTAAGTAAAAGGCGTTTTGAAAAAAAAAATTGCAGATCATAAGTTTAGACAATTTTCAGCACTTTGAAATGTATTGCAATTTTAATGCACTATATATGTGGATAAGTTAAAAGCATTTCCACTGACTTTCAAGTAATTTTACTGACAAGAAAAACAATTTCAAAAAAATCAAAACTGAGTAGAAGGCGATTTGAAAAAAAATTGCAGAAACCAAATTTAGACAATTATCAGCACTTCGAAATGTATTGCAATTTTAACGCACTAATTATATGGATAAGTTAAAAGCATTTCCACAGACTTTCAAGTAATTTTACTGACAAGAAAAACCAATTTTTTTAATCAAAATTGAGTAGAAGGCGATTGGAAAAAAATTGCAGATCATAAGTTTAGACAAATTTCAGCACTTTGAAATGTATTGCAATTTCAACGCACTAATTATGTGGCTAAGTTAAAAGCATTTCCGTTGACTTTCAAGTAATTTTATAGACAGGAAAAACCAATGTTTCTAAAATCGAAATTGAGTAAAAGGCGTTTTGAAAAAAAATTGCAGATCATAAGTTTAGACAAATTTCAGCACTTTGAAATGTATTGCAATTTTTACGCACTATATATGTGGATAAGTTAAAAGTATTTCCACTGACTTTCAAGTAATTTTACTGACAAGAAAAACTAATTTCAAAAAACTCAAAACTGAGTAGAAGGCGATTTGAAAAAAAATTGCAGAAACAAAATTTAGACAATTATCAGCACTTTGAAATGTATTGCAATTTCAACGCACTAATTATGTGGCTAAGTTAAAAGCATTTCCATTGACTTTCAAGTAAGTTTACAGACAAGAAAAACCAATATTTCTAAAATCAAAAGTGAGTTAAAGGCGATTTGAAAAAAAATTGCAGATCCTAAGTTTAGACAATTTTCAGCACATTGAGATGTATTGCAATTTTAACGCACTAATTATGTAGATAAGTTAAAAGCATTTCCACAGACTTTCAAGTAATCTTACTGACAAGAAAAACCAATTTTTCTAAAATCAAAATTCAGTAAAAGGCAATTTGAAAAAAAATTGCAGATCTTAAGTTTAGACAATTTTCAGCACATTGAGATGTATTGCAATTTTAACGCACTAATTATGTGGATAAGTTAAAAGAATTCCACAGACTTTCAAGTAATTTTACTGACAAGAAAAACATATTTTTCTAAAATCAAAATTGAGTAGAAGGCGATTTGAAAAAACATTGCAGATCATAAGTTTAGACAAATTTAAGCACTTTGAAATGTATTGCAATTTCAACGCACTAATTATGTGGCTAAGTTAAAAGCATTTCCATTGACTTTCAAGTAATTTTACTGACAAGAAAAACCAATGTTTCTAAAATCGAAATTAAGTAAAAGGCGTTTTGAAAAAAAAAATTGCAGATCATAAGTTTAGACAATTTTCAGCACTTTGAAATGTATTGCAATTTTAATGCACTATATATGTGGATAAGTTAAAAGCATTTCCACTGACTTTCAAGTAATTTTACTGACAAGAAAAACAATTTCAAAAAAATCAAAACTGAGTAGAAGGCGATTTGAAAAAAAATTGCAGAAACCAAATTTAGACAATTATCAGCACTTCGAAATGTATTGCAATTTTAACGCACTAATTATATGGATAAGTTAAAAGCATTTCCACAGACTTTCAAGTAATTTTACTGACAAGAAAAACCAATTTTTTTAATCAAAATTGAGTAGAAGGCGATTGGAAAAAAATTGAAGATCATAAGTTTAGACAAATTTCAGCACTTTGAAATGTATTGCAATTTCAACGCACTAATTATGTGGCTAAGTTAAAAGCATTTCCGTTGACTTTCAAGTAATTTTATAGACAGGAAAAACCAATGTTTCTAAAATCGAAATTGAGTAAAAGGCGTTTTGAAAAAAAATTGCAGATCATAAGTTTAGACAAATTTCAGCACTTTGAAATGTATTGCAATTTTTACGCACTATATATGTGGATAAGTTAAAAGTATTTCCACTGACTTTCAAGTAATTTTACTGACAAGAAAAACTAATTTCAAAAAACTCAAAACTGAGTAGAAGGCGATTTGAAAAAAAATTGCAGAAACAAAATTTAGACAATTATCAGCACTTTCAAATGTATTGCAATTTTAACGCACTAATTATGTGGATAAGTTAAAAGCATTTCCATTGACTTTCAAGTAAGTTTACTGACTAGAAAAACCAATATTTCTAAAAATCAAAAGTGAGTTAAAGGCGATTTGAAAAAAAATTGCAGATCCTAAGTTTAGACAATTTTCAGCACATTGAGATGTATTGCAATTTTAACGCACTAATTATGTAGATAAGTTAAAAGCATTTCCACACTTTCAAGTAATTTTACTGACAAGAAAAACCAATTTTTTAAATCAAAATTGAGTAGACGGCGATTGGAAAAAAATTGCAGATCATAAGTTTAGACAAATTTCTGCACTTTGAAATGTATTGCAATTTCAACGCACTAATTATGTGGCTAAGTTAAAAGCATTTGCTTTGACTTTCAAGTAATTTTACTGACAAGAAAAACCAATTTTTTAAATCAAAATTGAGTAGAAGGCGATTGGAAAAAAATTGCAGATCATAAGTTTAGACAAATTTCAGCACTTTGAAATGTATTGCAATTTCAACGCACTAATTATGTGGCTAAGTTAAAAGCATTTCCGTTGACTTTCAAGTAATTTTATAGACAGGAAAAACCAATGTTTCTAAAATCGAAATTGAGTAAAAGGCGTTTTGAAAAAAAATTGCAGATCATAAGTTTAGACAATTTTCAACACTTTGAAATGTATTGCAATTTTTACGCACTATATATGTGGATAAGTTAAAAGTATTTCCAATGACTTTCAAGTAATTTTACTGACAAGAAAAACTAATTTCAAAAAAATCAAAACTGAGTAGAAGGCGATTTGAAAAAAAATTGCAGAAACAAAATTTAGACAATTATCAGCACTTTGAAATGTATTGCAATTTTAACGCACTAATTATGTGGATAAATTAAAAGCATTTCCATTGACCTTCAAGTAAGTTTACTGACTAGAAAAACCAATATTTCTAAAAATCAAAAGTGAGTTAAAGGCAATTTGAAAAAAAATTGCAGATCCTAAGTTTAGACAATTTTCAGCACATTGAGATGTATTGCAATTTTAACGCACTAATTATGTAGATAAGTTAAAAGCATTTCCAAAGACTTTCAAGTAATTTTACTGACAAGAAAAACCAATTTTTCTAAAATTAAAAATCAGTAGAAGGCGATTGGAAAAAAAATTGCAGATCATAAGTTTAGACAAATTTCAGCACTTTGAAATGTATTGCAATTTCAACGCACTAATTATGTGGCTAAGTTAAAAGCATTTCTATTGACTTTCAAGTAATTTTACTGACAAGAAAAACCAATTTTTCTAAAATCAAAATTGAGTAGATGGCGATTGGAAAAAACATTGCAGATCATAAGTTTAGACAAATTTCAGCACTTTGAAATGTATTGCAATTTCAACGCACTAATTATGTGGCTAAGTTAAAAGCATTTCCATTGACTTTCAAGTAATTTTACTGACAAGAAAAACCAATTTTTTAAAATCAAAATTGAGTAGAAGGCGATTGGAAAAAAAATTGCAGATCCTAAGTTTAGACAATTTTCAGCACATTCAGATGTATTGCAATTTTAACGCATTAATTATGTGGATAAGTTAAAAGCATTTCCACAGACTTTCAAGTAATTTTACTGACAAGAAAAACCAATTTTTCTAAAATCAAAACTGAGTAAAAGGCGATTTGAAAAAAAAATTGCAGAAACAAAATTTAGACAATTATCAACACATTGAAATGTATTGCAATTTTAACGCACTAATTATATGTATAAGTTAAAAGCATTTCCATTGACTTTCAAGTAAGTTTACAGACAAGAAAAACCAATATTTCTAAAATCAAAAGTGAGTTAAAGGCGATTTGAAAAAAAATTGCAGATCCTAAGTTTAGACAATTTTCAGCACATTGAGATGTATTGCAATTTTAACGCACTAATTATGTAGATAAGTTAAAAGCATTTCCACAGACTTTCAAGTAATCTTACTGACAAGAAAAACCAATTTTTCTAAAATCAAAATTCAGTAAAAGGCAATTTGAAAAAAAATTGCAGATCTTAAGTTTAGACAATTTTCAGCACATTGAGATGTATTGCAATTTTAACGCACTAATTATGTGGATAAGTTAAAAGAATTCCACAGACTTTCAAGTAATTTTACTGACAAGAAAAACATATTTTTCTAAAATCAAAATTGAGTAGAAGGCGATTTGAAAAAACATTGCAGATCATAAGTTTAGACAAATTTAAGCACTTTGAAATGTATTGCAATTTCAACGCACTAATTATGTGGCTAAGTTAAAAGCATTTCCATTGACTTTCAAGTAATTTTACTGACAAGAAAAACCAATGTTTCTAAAATCGAAATTAAGTAAAAGGCGTTTTGAAAAAAAAAATTGCAGATCATAAGTTTAGACAATTTTCAGCACTTTGAAATGTATTGCAATTTTAATGCACTATATATGTGGATAAGTTAAAAGCATTTCCACTGACTTTCAAGTAATTTTACTGACAAGAAAAACAATTTCAAAAAAATCAAAACTGAGTAGAAGGCGATTTGAAAAAAAATTGCAGAAACCAAATTTAGACAATTATCAGCACTTCGAAATGTATTGCAATTTTAACGCACTAATTATATGGATAAGTTAAAAGCATTTCCACAGACTTTCAAGTAATTTTACTGACAAGAAAAACCAATTTTTTTAATCAAAATTGAGTAGAAGGCGATTGGAAAAAAATTGCAGATCATAAGTTTAGACAAATTTCAGCACTTTGAAATGTATTGCAATTTCAACGCACTAATTATGTGGCTAAGTTAAAAGCATTTCCGTTGACTTTCAAGTAATTTTATAGACAGGAAAAACCAATGTTTCTAAAATCGAAATTGAGTAAAAGGCGTTTTGAAAAAAAATTGCAGATCATAAGTTTAGACAAATTTCAGCACTTTGAAATGTATTGCAATTTTTACGCACTATATATGTGGAAAAGTTAAAAGTATTTCCACTGACTTTCAAGTAATTTTACTGACAAGAAAAACTAATTTCAAAAAACTCAAAACTGAGTAGAAGGCGATTTGAAAAAAAATTGCAGAAACAAAATTTAGACAATTATCAGCACTTTGAAATGTATTGCAATTTTAACGCACTAATTATGTGGATAAGTTAAAAGCATTTCCATTGACTTTCAAGTAAGTTTACTGACTAGAAAAACCAATATTTCTAAAAATCAAAAGTGAGTTAAAGGCGATTTGAAAAAAAATTGCAGATCCTAAGTTTAGACAATTTTCAGCACATTGAGATGTATTGCAATTTTAACGCACTAATTATGTAGATAAGTTAAAAGCATTTCCACACTTTCAAGTAATTTTACTGACAAGAAAAACCAATTTTTCTAAAATCAAAAATCAGTAGAAGGCGATTGGAAAAAAAATTGCAGATCCTAAGTTTAGACAAATTTCAGCACATTGAGATGTATTGCAATTTTAACGCATTAATTATGTGGATAAGTTAAAAGCATTTCCACAGACTTTCAAGTAATTTTACTGACAAGAAAAACCAATTTTTCTAAAATCAAAACTGAGTAAAAGGATATTTGAAAAAAAATTGCAGAAACAAAATTTAGACAATTATCAGCACATTGAAATGTATTGCAATTTTAACGCACTAATTATGTAGATAAGTTAAAAGCATTTCCACAGACTTTCAAGTAATCTTACTGACAAGAAAAACCAATTTTTCTAAAATCAAAATTCAGTAAAAGGCGATTTGAAAAAAAATTGCAGATCTTAAGTTTAGACAATTTTCAGCACATTGAGATGTATTGCAATTTTAACGCACTAATTATGTGGATACGTTAAAAGAATTCCACAGACTTTTAAGTAATTTTACTGACAAGAAAAACCAATTTTTCTAAAATCAAAATTGAGTAGAAGGCGATTTGAAAAAACATTGCAGATCATAAGTTTAGACAAATTTAAGCACTTTGAAATGTATTGCAATTTCAACGCACTAATTATGTGGCTAAGTTAAAAGCATTTCCATTGACTTTCAAGTAATTTTACTGACAAGAAAAACCAATGTTTCTAAAATCGAAATTAAGTAAAAGGCGTTTTGAAGAAAAAAAATTGCAGATCATAAGTTTAGACAATTTTCAGCACTTTGAAATGTATTGCAATTTTAATGCACTATAAATGTGGATAAGTTAAAAGCATTTCCACTGACTTTCAAGTAATTTTACTGACAAGAAAAACAATTTCAAAAAAATCAAAACTGAGTAGAAGGCGATTTGAAAAAAAATTGCAGAAACCAAATTTAGACAATTATCAGCACTTCGAAATGTATTGCAATTTTAACGCACTAATTATATGGATAAGTTAAAAGCATTTCCACAGACTTTCAAGTAATTTTACTGACAAGAAAAACCAATTTTTTTAATCAAAATTGAGTAGACGGCGATTGGAAAAAAATTGCAGATCATAAGTTTAGACAAATTTCTGCACTTTGAAATGTATTGCAATTTCAACGCACTAATTATGTGGCTAAGTTAAAAGCATTTGCTTTGACTTTCAAGTAATTTTACTGACAAGAAAAACCAATTTTTTAAATCAAAATTGAGTAGAAGGCGATTGGAAAAAAATTGCAGATCATAAGTTTAGACAAATTTCAGCACTTTGAAATGTATTGCAATTTCAACGCACTAATTATGTGGCTAAGTTAAAAGCATTTCCGTTGACTTTCAAGTAATTTTATAGACAGGAAAAACCAATGTTTCTAAAATCGAAATTGAGTAAAAGGCGTTTTGAAAAAAAATTGCAGATCATAAGTTTAGACAATTTTCAGCCCTTTGAAATGTATTGCAATTTTTACGCACTATATATGTGGATAAGTTAAAAGTATTTCCACTGACTTTCAAGTAATTTTACTGACAAGAAAAACTAATTTCAAAAAAATCAAAACTGAGTAGAAGGCGATTTGAAAAAAAATTGCAGAAACAAAATTTAGACAATTATCAGCACTTTGAAATGTATTGCAATTTTAACGCACTAATTATGTGGATAAATTAAAAGCATTTCCATTGACCTTCAAGTAAGTTTACTGACTAGAAAAACCAATATTTCTAATAATCAAAAGTGAGTTAAAGGCGATTTGAAAAAAAATTGCAGATCCTAAGTTTAGACAATTTTCAGCACATTGAGATGTATTGCAATTTTAACGCACTAATTATGTAGATAAGTTAAAAGCATTTCCAAAGACTTTCAAGTAATTTTACTGACAAGAAAAACCAATTTTTCTAAAATCAAAAATCAGTAGAAGGCGATTGGAAAAAAAATTGCAGATCATAAGTTTAGACAAATTTCAGCACTTTGAAATGTATTGCAATTTCAACGCACTAATTATGTGGCTAAGTTAAAAGCATTTCTATTGACTTTCAAGTAATTTTACTGACAAGAAAAACCAATTTTTCTAAAATCAAAATTGAGTAGATGGCGATTGGAAAAAACATTGCAGATCATAAGTTTAGACAAATTTCAGCACTTTGAAATGTATTGCAATTTCAACGCCCTAATTATGTGGCTAAGTTAAAAGCATTTCCATTGACTTTCAAGTAATTTTACTGACAAGAAAAACCAATTTTTTAAAATCAAAATTGAGTAGAAGGCGATTTGAAAAAAAATTGCAGATCCTAAGTTTAGACAATTTTCAGCACATTCAGATGTATTGCAATTTTAACGCATTAATTATGTGGATAAGTTAAAAGCATTTCCACAGACTTTCAAGTAATTTTACTGACAAGAAAAACCAATTTTTCTAAAATCAAAACTGAGTAAAAGGCGATTTGAAAAAAAAATTGCAGAAACAAAATTTAGACAATTATCAACACATTGAAATGTATTGCAATTTTAACGCACTAATTATATGTATAAGTTAAAAGCATTTCCATTGACTTTCAAGTAAGTTTACAGACAAGAAAAACCAATATTTCTAAAATCAAAAGTGAGTTAAAGGCGATTTGAAAAAAAATTGCAGATCCTAAGTTTAGACAATTTTCAGCACATTGAGATGTATTGCAATTTTAACGCACTAATTATGTAGATAAGTTAAAAGCATTTCCACAGACTTTCAAGTAATCTTACTGACAAGAAAAACCAATTTTTCTAAAATCAAAATTCAGTAAAAGGCGATTTGAAAAAAAATTGCAGATCTTAAGTTTAGACAATTTTCAGCACATTGAGATGTATTGCAATTTTAACGCACTAATTATGTGGATAAGTTAAAAGAATTCCACAGACTTTCAAGTAATTTTACTGACAAGAAAAACCAATTTTTCTAAAATCAAAATTGAGTAGAAGGCGATTTGAAAAAACATTGCAGATCATAAGTTTAGACAAATTTAAGCACTTTGAAATGTATTGCAATTTCAACGCACTAATTATGTGGCTAAGTTAAAAGCATTTCCATTGACTTTCAAGTAATTTTACTGACAAGAAAAACCAATTTTTTAAAATCAAAATTGAGTAGAAGGCGATTTGAAAAAAAATTGCAGATCCTAAGTTTAGACAATTTTCAGCACATTCAGATGTATTGCAATTTTAACGCACTAATTATGTGGATAAGTTAAAAGCATTTCCATTGACTTTCAAGTAAGTTTACTGACAAGAAAAACCAATATTTCTAAAATCAAAAGTGAGTTAAAGGCGAATTGAAAAAAAATTGCAGATCCTAAGTTTAGACAATTTTCAGCACATTGAGATGTATTGCAATTTTAACGCACTAATTATGTAGATAAGTTAAAAGCATTTCCAAAGACTTTCAAGTAATTTTACTGACAAGAAAAACCAATTTTTCTAAAATCAAAATTCAGTAGAAGGCGATTTGAAAAAAAATTGCAGATCATAAGTTTAGACAAATTTCAGCACTTTGAAATGTATTGCAATTTCAACGCACTAATTATGTGGCTAAGTTAAAAGCATTTCTATTGACTTTCAAGTAATTTTACTGACAAGAAAAACCAATTTTTCTAAAATCAAAATTGAGTAGAAGGCGATTTGAAAAAACATTGCAGATCATAAGTTTAGACAAATTTAAGCACTTTGAAATGTATTGCAATTTCAACGCACTAATTATGTGGCTAAGTTAAAAGCATTTCCATTGACTTTCAAGTAATTTTACTGACAAGAAAAACCAATGTTTCTAAATTCGAAATTGAGTAAAAGGCGTTTTGAAAAAAAAAATTGCAGATCATAAGTTTAGACAATTTTCAGCACTTTGAAATATATTGCAATTTTAATGCACTATATATGTGGATAAGTTAAAAGCATTTCCACTGACTTTCAAGTAATTTTACTGACAAGAAAAACAATTTCAAAAAAATCAAAACTGAGTAGAAGGCGATTTGAAAAAAAATTGCAGAAACAAAATTTAGACAATTATCAGCACTTTGAAATGTATTGCAATTTTAACGCACTAATTATGTGGATAAGTTAAAAGCATTTCCATTGACTTTCAAGTAAGTTTACTGACAAGAAAAACCAATATTTCTAAAATCAAAAGTGAGTTAAAGGCGAATTGAAAAAAAATTGCAGATCCTAAGTTTAGACAATTTTCAGCACATTGAGATGTATTGCAATTTTAACGCACTAATTATGTAGATAAGTTAAAAGCATTTCCAAAGACTTTCAAGTAATTTTACTGACAAGAAAAACCAATTTTTCTAAAATCAAAATTCAGTAGAAGGCGATTTGAAAAAAAATTGCAGATCATAAGTTTAGACAAATTTCAGCACTTTGAAATGTATTGCAATTTTAACGCACTAATTATGTGGCTAAGTTAAAAGCATTTCTATTGACTTTCAAGTAATTTTACTGACAAGAAAAACCAATTTTTCTAAAATCAAAATTGAGTAGATGGCGATTGGAAAAAACATTGCAGATCATAAGTTTAGACAAATTTCAGCACTTTGAAATGTATTGCAATTTCAACGCACTAATTATGTGGCTAAGTTAAAAGCATTTCCATTGACTTTCAAGTAATTTTACTGACAAGAAAAACCAATTTTTTAAAATCAAAATTGAGTAGAAGGCGATTTGAAAAAAAATTGCAGATCCTAAGTTTAGACAATTTTCAGCCCATTCAGATGTATTGCAATTTTAACGCACTAATTATGTGGATAAGTTAAAAGCATTTCCACAGACTTTCAAGTAATTTTACTGACAAGAAAAACCAATTTTTCTAAAATCAAAACTGAATAAAAGGCAATTTGAAAAAAAATTGCAGAAACAAAAATTAGACAATTATCAGCACTTTGAAATGTATTGCAATTTTAACGCACTAATTATATGGATAAGTTAAAAGCATTTCCATTGACTTTCAAGTAAGTTTACAGACAAGAAAAACCAATATTTCTAAAATCAAAAGTGAGTTAAAGGCGATTTGAAAAAAAATTGCAGATCCTAAATTTAGACAATTTTCAGCACATTGAGATGTATTGCAATTTTAACGCACTAATTATGTAAATAAGTTAAAAGCATTTCCACAGACTTTCAAGTAATTTTACTGACAAGAAAAACCAATTTTTCTAAAATCAAAAATCAGTAGAAGGCGATTTGAAAAAACATTGCAGATCATAAGTTTAGACAAATTTAAGCACTTTGAAATGTATTGCAATTTCAACGCACTAATTATGTGGCTAAGTTAAAAGCATTTCCATTGACTTTCAAGTAATTTTACTGACAAGAAAAACCAATGTTTCTAAAATCGAAATTGAGTAAAAGGCGTTTTGAAAAAAAAAATTGCAGATCCTAAGTTTAGACAATTTTCAGCACATTGAGATGTATTGCAATTTTAACTCACTAATTATGTGGATAAGTTAAAAGATTTCCACAGACTTTCAAGTAATCTTACTGACAAGAAAAACCAATTTTTCTAAAATCAAAACTGAGTAAAAGGCGATTTGAAAAAAAATTCCATAAACAAAATTTAGACAAATTTCAGCACTTTGAAATGTATTGCAATTTCAACGCACTAATTATGTGGCAAAGTTAAAAGCATTTCCATTGACTTTCAAGTAATTTTACTGACAAGAAAAACCAATTTTTTAAAATCAAAATTGAGTAGAAGGCGATTTGAAAAAAAATTGCAGATCCTAAGTTTAGACAATTTTCAGCACATTCAGATGTATTGCAATTTTAACGCATTAATTATGTGGATAAGTTAAAAGCATTTCCACAGACTTTCAAGTAATTTTACTGACAAGAAAAACCAATTTTTCTAAAATCAAAACTGAGTAAAAGGCGATTTGAAAAAAAAATTGCAGAAACAAAATTTAGACAATTATCAACACATTGAAATGTATTGCAATTTTAACGCACTAATTATATGTATAAGTTAAAAGCATTTCCATTGACTTTCAAGTAAGTTTACAGACAAGAAAAACCAATATTTCTAAAATCAAAAGTGAGTTAAAGGCGATTTGAAAAAAAATTGCAGATCCTAAGTTTAGACAATTTTCAGCACATTGAGATGTATTGCAATTTTAACGCACTAATTATGTGGATAAGTTAAAAGAATTCCACAGACTTTCAAGTAATTTTACTGACAAGAAAAACCAATTTTTCTAAAATCAAAATTGAGTAGAAGGCGATTTGAAAAAACATTGCAGATCATAAGTTTAGACAAATTTAAGCACTTTGAAATGTATTGCAATTTCAACGCACTAATTATGTGGCTAAGTTAAAAGCATTTCCATTGACTTTCAAGTAATTTTACTGACAAGAAAAACCAATTTTTTAAAATCAAAATTGAGTAGAAGGCGATTTGAAAAAAAATTGCAGATCCTAAGTTTAGACAATTTTCAGCACATTCAGATGTATTGCAATTTTAACGCACTAATTATGTGGATAAGTTAAAAGCATTTCCATTGACTTTCAAGTAAGTTTACTGACAAGAAAAACCAATATTTCTAAAATCAAAAGTGAGTTAAAGGCGAATTGAAAAAAAATTGCAGATCCTAAGTTTAGACAATTTTCAGCACATTGAGATGTATTGCAATTTTAACGCACTAATTATGTAGATAAGTTAAAAGCATTTCCAAAGACTTTCAAGTAATTTTACTGACAAGAAAAACCAATTTTTCTAAAATCAAAATTCAGTAGAAGGCGATTTGAAAAAAAATTGCAGATCATAAGTTTAGACAAATTTCAGCACTTTGAAATGTATTGCAATTTCAACGCACTAATTATGTGGCTAAGTGAAAAGCATTTCTATTGACTTTCAAGTAATTTTACTGACAAGAAAAACCAATTTTTCTAAAATCAAAATTGAGTAGAAGGCGATTTGAAAAAACATTGCAGATCATAAGTTTAGACAAATTTAAGCACTTTGAAATGTATTGCAATTTCAACGCACTAATTATGTGGCTAAGTTAAAAGCATTTCCATTGACTTTCAAGTAATTTTACTGACAAGAAAAACCAATGTTTCTAAAATCGAAATTGAGTAAAAGGCGTTTTGAAAAAAAAAATTGCAGATCCTAAGTTTAGACAATTTTCAGCACATTGAGATGTATTGCAATTTTAACTCACTAATTATGTGGATAAGTTAAAAGATTTCCACAGACTTTCAAGTAATCTTACTGACAAGAAAAACCAATTTTTCTAAAATCAAAACTGAGTAAAAGGCGATTTGAAAAAAAATTCCATAAACAAAATTTAGACAAATTTCAGCACTTTGAAATGTATTGCAATTTCAACGCACTAATTATGTGGCAAAGTTAAAAGCATTTCCATTGACTTTCAAGTAATTTTACTGACAAGAAAAACCAATTTTTTAAAATCAAAATTGAGTAGAAGGCGATTTGAAAAAAAATTGCAGATCCTAAGTTTAGACAATTTTCAGCACATTCAGATGTATTGCAATTTTAACGCATTAATTATGTGGATAAGTTAAAAGCATTTCCACAGACTTTCAAGTAATTTTACTGACAAGAAAAACCAATTTTTCTAAAATCAAAACTGAGTAAAAGGCGATTTGAAAAAAAAATTGCAGAAACAAAATTTAGACAATTATCAACACATTGAAATGTATTGCAATTTTAACGCACTAATTATATGTATAAGTTAAAAGCATTTCCATTGACTTTCAAGTAAGTTTACAGACAAGAAAAACCAATATTTCTAAAATCAAAAGTGAGTTAAAGGCGATTTGAAAAAAAATTGCAGATCCTAAGTTTAGACAATTTTCAGCACATTGAGATGTATTGCAATTTTAACGCACTAATTATGTGGATAAGTTAAAAGAATTCCACAGACTTTCAAGTAATTTTACTGACAAGAAAAACCAATTTTTCTAAAATCAAAATTGAGTAGAAGGCGATTTGAAAAAACATTGCAGATCATAAGTTTAGACAAATTTAAGCACTTTGAAATGTATTGCAATTTCAACGCACTAATTATGTGGCTAAGTTAAAAGCATTTCCATTGACTTTCAAGTAATTTTACTGACAAGAAAAACCAATTTTTTAAAATCAAAATTGAGTAGAAGGCGATTTGAAAAAAAATTGCAGATCCTAAGTTTAGACAATTTTCAGCACATTCAGATGTATTGCAATTTTAACGCACTAATTATGTGGATAAGTTAAAAGCATTTCCATTGACTTTCAAGTAAGTTTACTGACAAGAAAAACCAATATTTCTAAAATCAAAAGTGAGTTAAAGGCGAATTGAAAAAAAATTGCAGATCCTAAGTTTAGACAATTTTCAGCACATTGAGATGTATTGCAATTTTAACGCACTAATTATGTAGATAAGTTAAAAGCATTTCCAAAGACTTTCAAGTAATTTTACTGACAAGAAAAACCAATTTTTCTAAAATCAAAATTCAGTAGAAGGCGATTTGAAAAAAAATTGCAGATCATAAGTTTAGACAAATTTCAGCACTTTGAAATGTATTGCAATTTCAACGCACTAATTATGTGGCTAAGTTAAAAGCATTTCTATTGACTTTCAAGTAATTTTACTGACAAGAAAAACCAATTTTTCTAAAATCAAAATTGAGTAGAAGGCGATTTGAAAAAACATTGCAGATCATAAGTTTAGACAAATTTAAGCACTTTGAAATGTATTGCAATTTCAACGCACTAATTATGTGGCTAAGTTAAAAGCATTTCCATTGACTTTCAAGTAATTTTACTGACAAGAAAAACCAATGTTTCTAAATTCGAAATTGAGTAAAAGGCGTTTTGAAAAAAAAAATTGCAGATCATAAGTTTAGACAATTTTCAGCACTTTGAAATATATTGCAATTTTAATGCACTATATATGTGGATAAGTTAAAAGCATTTCCACTGACTTTCAAGTAATTTTACTGACAAGAAAAACAATTTCAAAAAAATCAAAACTGAGTAGAAGGCGATTTGAAAAAAAATTGCAGAAACAAAATTTAGACAATTATCAGCACTTTGAAATGTATTGCAATTTTAACGCACTAATTATGTGGATAAGTTAAAAGCATTTCCATTGACTTTCAAGTAAGTTTACTGACAAGAAAAACCAATATTTCTAAAATCAAAAGTGAGTTAAAGGCGAATTGAAAAAAAATTGCAGATCCTAAGTTTAGACAATTTTCAGCACATTGAGATGTATTGCAATTTTAACGCACTAATTATGTAGATAAGTTAAAAGCATTTCCAAAGACTTTCAAGTAATTTTACTGACAAGAAAAACCAATTTTTCTAAAATCAAAATTCAGTAGAAGGCGATTTGAAAAAAAATTGCAGATCATAAGTTTAGACAAATTTCAGCACTTTGAAATGTATTGCAATTTTAACGCACTAATTATGTGGCTAAGTTAAAAGCATTTCTATTGACTTTCAAGTAATTTTACTGACAAGAAAAACCAATTTTTCTAAAATCAAAATTGAGTAGATGGCGATTGGAAAAAACATTGCAGATCATAAGTTTAGACAAATTTCAGCACTTTGAAATGTATTGCAATTTCAACGCACTAATTATGTGGCTAAGTTAAAAGCATTTCCATTGACTTTCAAGTAATTTTACTGACAAGAAAAACCAATTTTTTAAAATCAAAATTGAGTAGAAGGCGATTTGAAAAAAAATTGCAGATCCTAAGTTTAGACAATTTTCAGCCCATTCAGATGTATTGCAATTTTAACGCACTAATTATGTGGATAAGTTAAAAGCATTTCCACAGACTTTCAAGTAATTTTACTGACAAGAAAAACCTATTTTTCTAAAATCAAAACTGAATAAAAGGCAATTTGAAAAAAAATTGCAGAAACAAAAATTAGACAATTATCAGCACTTTGAAATGTATTGCAATTTTAACGCACTAATTATATGGATAAGTTAAAAGCATTTCCATTGACTTTCAAGTAAGTTTACAGACAAGAAAAACCAATATTTCTAAAATCAAAAGTGAGTTAAAGGCGATTTGAAAAAAAATTTCAGATCCTAAATTTAGACAATTTTCAGCACATTGAGATGTATTGCAATTTTAACGCACTAATTATGTAAATAAGTTAAAAGCATTTCCACAGACTTTCAAGTAATTTTACTGACAAGAAAAACCAATTTTTCTAAAATCAAAAATCAGTAGAAGGCGATTTGAAAAAACATTGCAGATCATAAGTTTAGACAAATTTAAGCACTTTGAAATGTATTGCAATTTCAACGCACTAATTATGTGGCTAAGTTAAAAGCATTTCCATTGACTTTCAAGTAATTTTACTGACAAGAAAAACCAATGTTTCTAAAATCGAAATTGAGTAAAAGGCGTTTTGAAAAAAAAAATTGCAGATCCTAAGTTTAGACAATTTTCAGCACATTGAGATGTATTGCAATTTTAACTCACTAATTATGTGGATAAGTTAAAAGATTTCCACAGACTTTCAAGTAATCTTACTGACAAGAAAAACCAATTTTTCTAAAATCAAAACTGAGTAAAAGGCGATTTGAAAAAAAATTCCATAAACAAAATTTAGACAAATTTCAGCACTTTGAAATGTATTGCAATTTCAACGCACTAATTATGTGGCAAAGTTAAAAGCATTTCCATTGACTTTCAAGTAATTTTACTGACAAGAAAAACCAATTTTTTAAAATCAAAATTGAGTAGAAGGCGATTTGAAAAAAAATTGCAGATCCTATGTTTAGACAATTTTCAGCACATTCAGATGTATTGCAATTTTAACGCATTAATTATGTGGATAAGTTAAAAGCATTTCCACAGACTTTCAAGTAATTTTACTGACAAAAAAAACCAATTTTTCTAAAATCAAAACTGAGTAAAAGGCGATTTGAAAAAAAATTGCAGAAACAAAATTTAGACAATTATCAGCACATTGAAATGTATTGCACTTTTAACGCACTAATTATATGTATAAGTTAAAAGCATTTCCATTGACTTTCAAGTAAGTTTACAGACAAGAAAAACCAATATTTCTAAAATCAAAAGTGAGTTAAGGGCGATTTGAAAAAAAATTGCAGATCCTAAGTTTAGACAATTTTCAGCACATTGAGATGTATTGCAATTTTAACGCACTAATTATGTAGATAAGTTAAAAGCATTTCCACAGACTTTCAAGTAATCTTACTGACAAGAAAAACCAATTTTTCTAAAATCAAAATTCAGTAAAAGGCGATTTGAAAAAAAATTGCAGATCTTAAGTTTAGACAATTTTCAGCACATTGAGATGTATTGCAATTTTAACGCACTAATTATGTGGATAAGTTAAAAGAATTCCACAGACTTTAAAGTAATTTTACTGACAAGAAAAACCAATTTTTCTAAAATCAAAATTGAGTAGAAGGCGATTTGAAAAAACATTGCAGATCATAAGTTTAGACAAATTTAAGCACTTTGAAATGTATTGCAATTTCAACGCACTAATTATGTGGCTAAGTTAAAAGCATTTCCATTGACTTTCAAGTAATTTTACTGACAAGAAAAACCAATGTTTCTAAAATCTAAATTAAGTAAAAGGCGTTTTGAAAAAAAAAATTGCAGATCATAAGTTTAGACAATTTTCAGCACTTTGAAATGTATTGCAATTTTAATGCACTATATATGTGGATAAGTTAAAAGCATTTCCACTGACTTTTAAGTAATTTTACTGACAAGAAAAACAATTTCAAAAAAATCAAAACTGAGTAGAAGGCGATTTGAAAAAAAATTGCAGAAACCAAATTTAGACAATTATCAGCACTTCGAAATGTATTGCAATTTTAACGCACTAATTATATGGATAAGTTAAAAGCATTTCCACAGACTTTCAAGTAATTTTACTGACAAGAAAAACCAATTTTTTTAATCAAAATTGAGTAGAAGGCGATTGGAAAAAAATTGCAGATCATAAGTTTAGACAAATTTCAGCACTTTGAAATGTATTGCAATTTCAACGCACTAATTATGTGGCTAAGTTAAAAGCATTTCCGTTGACTTTCAAGTAATTTTATAGACAGGAAAAACCAATGTTTCTAAAATCGAAATTGAGTAAAAGGCGATTGGAAAAAAAATTGCAGATCATAAGTTTAGACAAATTTCAGCACTTTGAAATGTATTGCAATTTCAACGCACTATATATGTGGATAAGTTAAAAGTATTTCCACTGACTTTCAAGTAATTTTACTGACAAGAAAAACTAATTTCAAAAAAATCAAAACTGAGTAGAAGGCGATTTGAAAAAAAATTGCAGAAACAAAATTTAGACAATTATCAGCACTTTGAAATGTATTGCAATTTTAACGCACTAATTATGTGGATAAATTAAAAGCATTTCCATTGACTTTCAAGTAATTTTACTGACAAGAAAAACCAATTTTTTAAAATCAAAATTGAGTAGAAGGCGATTTGAAAAAAAATTGCAGATCCTAAGTTTAGACAATTTTCAGCACATTCAGATGTATTGCAATTTTAACGCACTAATTATGTGGATAAGTTAAAAGCATTTCCACAGACTTTCAAGTAATTTTACTGACAAGAAAAACCAATTTTTCTAAAATCAAAACTGAGTAAAAGGCGATTTGAAAAAAAATTGCAGAAACAAAATTTAGACAATTATCAGCACATTGAAATGTATTGCAATTTTAACGCACTAATTATATAGATAAGTTAAAAGCATTTCCATTGACTTTCAAGTAAGTTTACAGACAAGAAAAACCAATATTTCTAAAATCAAAAGTGAGTTAAAGGCGATTTGAAAAAAAATTGCAGATCCTAAGTTTAGACAATTTTCAACACATTGAGATGTATTGCAATTTTAACGCACTAATTATGTAGATAAGTTAAAAGAATTCCACAGACTTTCAAGTAATTTTACTGACAAGAAAAACCAATTTTTCCAAAAATCAAAATTGAGTAGAAGGCGATTTGAAAAAACATTGCAGATCATAAGTTTAGACAAATTTAAGCACTTTGAAATGTATTGCAATTTCAACGCACTAATTATGTGGCTAAGTTAAAAGCATTTCCATTGACTTTCAAGTAATTTTACTGACAAGAAAAACCAATGTTTCTAAAATCGAAATTGAGTAAAAGGCGTTTTGAAAAAAAAAATTGCAGATCATAAGTTTAGACAATTTTCAGCACTTTGAAATGTATTGCAATTTTAATGCACTATATATGTGGATAAGGTAAAAGCATTTCCACTGACTTTCAAGTAATTTTACTGACAAGAAAAACAATTTCAAAAAAATCAAAACTGAGTAGAAGGCGATTTGAAAAAAAATTGCAGAAACAAAATTTAGACAATTATCAGCACTTTGAAATGTATTGCAATTTTAACGCACTAATTATGTGGATAAGTTAAAAGCATTTCCATTGACTTTCAAGTAAGTTTACTGACTAGAAAAACCAATATTTCTAAAATCAAAAGTGAGTTAAAGGCGATTGGAAAAAACATTGCAGATCATAAGTTTAGACAAATTTCTGCACTTTGAAATGTATTGCAATTTCAACGCACTAATTATGTGGCTAAGTTAAAAGCATTTCCATTGACTTTCAAGTAATTTTACTGACAAGAAAAACCAATTTTTCTAAAATCAAAACTGAGTAAAAGGCGATTTTAAAAAAAATTGCAGAAACAAAATTTAGACAATTATCAGCACATTGAAATGTATTGCACTTTTAACGCACTAATTATATGTATAAGTTAAAAGCATTTCCATTGACTTTCAAGTAAGTTTACAGACAAGAAAAACCAATATTTCTAAAATCAAAAGTGAGTTAAGGGCGATTTGAAAAAAAATTGCAGATCCTAAGTTTAGACAATTTTCAGCACATTGAGATGTATTGCAATTTTAACGCACTAATTATGTAGATAAGTTAAAAGCATTTCCACAGACTTTCAAGTAATCTTACTGACAAGAAAAACCAATTTTTCTAAAATCAAAATTCAGTAAAAGGCGATTTGAAAAAAAATTGCAGATCTTAAGTTTAGACAATTTTCAGCACATTGAGATGTATTGCAATTTTAACGCACTAATTATGTGGATAAGTTAAAAGAATTCCACAGACTTTAAAGTAATTTTACTGACAAGAAAAACCAATTTTTCTAAAATCAAAATTGAGTAGAAGGCGATTTGAAAAAACATTGCAGATCATAAGTTTAGACAAATTTAAGCACTTTGAAATGTATTGCAATTTCAACGCACTAATTATGTGGCTAAGTTAAAAGCATTTCCATTGACTTTCAAGTAATTTTACTGACAAGAAAAACCAATGTTTCTAAAATCTAAATTAAGAAAAAGGCGTTTTGAAAAAAAAAATTGCAGATCATAAGTTTAGACAATTTTCAGCACTTTGAAATGTATTGCAATTTTAATGCACTATATATGTGGATAAGTTAAAAGCATTTCCACTGACTTTTAAGTAATTTTACTGACAAGAAAAACAATTTCAAAAAAATCAAAACTGAGTAGAAGGCGATTTGAAAAAAAATTGCAGAAACCAAATTTAGACAATTATCAGCACTTCGAAATGTATTGCAATTTTAACGCACTAATTATATGGATAAGTTAAAAGCATTTCCACAGACTTTCAAGTAATTTTACTGACAAGAAAAACCAATTTTTTTAATCAAAATTGAGTAGAAGGCGATTGGAAAAAAATTGCAGATCATAAGTTTAGACAAATTTCAGCACTTTGAAATGTATTGCAATTTCAACGCACTAATTATGTGGCTAAGTTAAAAGCATTTCCGTTGACTTTCAAGTAATTTTATAGACAGGAAAAACCAATGTTTCTAAAATCGAAATTGAGTAAAAGGCGATTGGAAAAAAAATTGCAGATCATAAGTTTAGACAAATTTCAGCACTTTGAAATGTATTGCAATTTCAACGCACTAATTATGTGGCTAAGTTAAAAGCATTTCTATTGACTTTCAAGTAATTAAACTGACAAGAAAAAACAATTTTTCTAAAATTAAAATTGAGTAGATGGCGATTGGAAAAAACATTGCAGATCATAAGTTTAGACAAATTTCAGCTCTTTGAAATGTATTGCAATTTTGACGCACTAATTATGTGGCTAAGTTTAAAGCATTTCCATTGACTTTCAAGTAATTTTACTGACAAGAAAAACCAATTTTTTAAAATCAAAATTGAGTAGAAGGCGATTTGAAAAAAAATTGCAGATCCTAAGTTTAGACAATTTTCAGCACATTCAGATGTATTGCAATTTTAACGCACTAATTATGTGGATAAGTTAAAAGCATTTCCACAGACTTTCAAGTAATTTTACTGACAAGAAAAACCAATTTTTCTAAAATCAAAACTGAGTAAAAGGCGATTTGAAAAAAAATTGCAGAAACAAAATTTAGACAATTATCAGCACATTGAGATGTATTGCAATTTTAACGCACTAATTATGTAGATAAGTTAAAAGAATTCCACAGACTTTAAAGTAATTTTACTGACAAGAAAAACCAATTTTTCTAAAATCAAAATTGAGTAGAAGGCGATTTGAAAAAACATTGCAGATCATAAGTTTAGACAAATTTAAGCACTTTGAAATGTATTGCAATTTCAACGCACTAATTATGTGGCTAAGTTAAAAGCATTTCCATTGACTTTCAAGTAATTTTACTGACAAGAAAAACCAATGTTTCTAAAATCGAAATTAAGTAAAAGGCGTTTTGAAAAAAAAAATTGCAGATCATAAGTTTAGACAATTATCAGCACTTTGAAATGTATTGCAATTTTAACGCACTAATTATGTGGATAAGTTAAAAGCATTTCCATTGACTTTCAAGTAAGTTTACTGACTAGAAAAACCAATATTTCTAAAATCAAAAATCAGTAGAAGGCGATTTGAAAAAAAATTGCAGATCCTAAGTTTAGACAATTTTCAGCACATTCAGATGTATTGCAATTTTAACGCATTAATTATGTGGATAAGTTAAAAGCATTTCCACAGACTTTCAAGTAATTTTACTGACAAGAAAAACCAATTTTTCTAAAATCAAAACTGAGTAAAAGGCGATTTGAAAAAAAAATTGCAGAAACAAAATTTAGACAATTATCAACACATTGAAATGTATTGCAATTTTAACGCACTAATTATATGTATAAGTTAAAAGCATTTCCATTGACTTTCAAGTAAGTTTACAGACAAGAAAAACCAATATTTCTAAAATCAAAAGTGAGTTGAAGGCGATTTGAAAAAAAATTGCAGATCCTAAGTTTAGACAATTTTCAGCACATTGAGATGTATTGCAATTTTAACGCACTAATTATGTAGATAAGTTAAAAGCATTTCCACAGACTTTCAAGTAATCTTACTGACAAGAAAAACCAATTTTTCTAAAATCAAAATTCAGTAAAAGGCAATTTGAAAAAAAATTGCAGATCTTAAGTTTAGACAATTTTCAGCACATTGAGATGTATTGCAATTTTAACGCACTAATTATGTGGATAAGTTAAAAGAATTCCACAGACTTTCAAGTAATTTTACTGACAAGAAAAACATATTTTTCTAAAATCAAAATTGAGTAGAAGGCGATTTGAAAAAACATTGCAGATCATAAGTTTAGACAAATTTAAGCACTTTGAAATGTATTGCAATTTCAACGCACTAATTATGTGGCTAAGTTAAAAGCATTTCCATTGACTTTCAAGTAATTTTACTGACAAGAAAAACCAATGTTTCTAAAATCGAAATTAAGTAAAAGGCGTTTTGAAAAAAAAAATTGCAGATCATAAGTTTAGACAATTTTCAGCACTTTGAAATGTATTGCAATTTTAATGCACTATAAATGTGGATAAGTTAAAAGCATTTCCACTGACTTTCAAGTAATTTTACTGACAAGAAAAACAATTTCAAAAAAATCAAAACTGAGTAGAAGGCGATTTGAAAAAAAATTGCAGAAACCAAATTTAGACAATTATCAGCACTTCGAAATGTATTGCAATTTTAACGCACTAATTATATGGATAAGTTAAAAGCATTTCCACAGACTTTCAAGTAATTTTACTGACAAGAAAAACCAATTTTTTTAATCAAAATTGAGTAGAAGGCGATTGGAAAAAAATTGCAGATCATAAGTTTAGACAAATTTCAGCACTTTGAAATGTATTGCAATTTCAACGCACTAATTATGTGGCTAAGTTAAAAGCATTTCCGTTGACTTTCAAGTAATTTTATAGACAGGAAAAACCAATGTTTCTAAAATCGAAATTGAGTAAAAGGCGTTTTGAAAAAAAATTGCAGATCATAAGTTTAGACAAATTTCAGCACTTTGAAATGTATTGCAATTTTTACGCACTATATATGTGGATAAGTTAAAAGTATTTCCACTGACTTTCAAGTAATTTTACTGACAAGAAAAACTAATTTCAAAAAACTCAAAACTGAGTAGAAGGCGATTTGAAAAAAAATTGCAGAAACAAAATTTAGACAATTATCAGCACTTTGAAATGTATTGCAATTTTAACGCACTAATTATGTGGATAAGTTAAAAGCATTTCCATTGACTTTCAAGTAAGTTTACTGACTAGAAAAACCAATATTTCTAAAAATCAAAAGTGAGTTAAAGGCGATTTGAAAAAAAATTGCAGATCCTAAGTTTAGACAATTTTCAGCACATTGAGATGTATTGCAATTTTAACGCACTAATTATGTAGATAAGTTAAAAGCATTTCCACACTTTCAAGTAATTTTACTGACAAGAAAAACCAATTTTTTTAATCAAAATTGAGTAGACGGCGATTGGAAAAAAATTGCAGATCATAAGTTTAGACAAATTTCTGCACTTTGAAATGTATTGCAATTTCAACGCACTAATTATGTGGCTAAGTTAAAAGCATTTGCTTTGACTTTCAAGTAATTTTACTGACAAGAAAAACCAATTTTTTAAATCAAAATTGAGTAGAAGGCGATTGGAAAAAAATTGCAGATCATAAGTTTAGACAAATTTCAGCACTTTGAAATGTATTGCAATTTCAACGCACTAATTATGTGGCTAAGTTAAAAGCATTTCCGTTGACTTTCAAGTAATTTTATAGACAGGAAAAACCAATGTTTCTAAAATCGAAATTGAGTAAAAGGCGTTTTGAAAAAAAATTGCAGATCATAAGTTTAGACAATTTTCAGCACTTTGAAATGTATTGCAATTTTTACGCACTATATATGTGGATAAGTTAAAAGTATTTCCACTGACTTTCAAGTAATTTTACTGACAAGAAAAACTAATTTCAAAAAAATCAAAACTGAGTAGAAGGCGATTTGAAAAAAAATTGCAGAAACAAAATTTAGACAATTATCAGCACTTTGAAATGTATTGCAATTTTAACGCACTAATTATGTGGATAAATTAAAAGCATTTCCATTGACCTTCAAGTAAGTTTACTGACTAGAAAAACCAATATTTCTAAAAATCAAAAGTGAGTTAAAGGCAATTTGAAAAAAAATTGCAGATCCTAAGTTTAGACAATTTTCAGCACATTGAGATGTATTGCAATTTTAACGCACTAATTATGTAGATAAGTTAAAAGCATTTCCACAGACTTTCAAGTAATCTTACTGACAAGAAAAACCAATTTTTCTAAAATCAAAATTCAGTAAAAGGCAATTTGAAAAAAAATTGCAGATCTTAAGTTTAGACAATTTTCAGCACATTGAGATGTATTGCAATTTTAACGCACTAATTATGTGGATAAGTTAAAAGAATTCCACAGACTTTCAAGTAATTTTACTGACAAGAAAAACATATTTTTCTAAAATCAAAATTGAGTAGAAGGCGATTTGAAAAAACATTGCAGATCATAAGTTTAGACAAATTTAAGCACTTTGAAATGTATTGCAATTTCAACGCACTAATTATGTGGCTAAGTTAAAAGCATTTCCATTGACTTTCAAGTAATTTTACTGACAAGAAAAACCAATGTTTCTAAAATCGAAATTAAGTAAAAGGCGTTTTGAAAAAAAAAATTGCAGATCATAAGTTTAGACAATTTTCAGCACTTTGAAATGTATTGCAATTTTAATGCACTATAAATGTGGATAAGTTAAAAGCATTTCCACTGACTTTCAAGTAATTTTACTGACAAGAAAAACAATTTCAAAAAAATCAAAACTGAGTAGAAGGCGATTTGAAAAAAAATTGCAGAAACCAAATTTAGACAATTATCAGCACTTCGAAATGTATTGCAATTTTAACGCACTAATTATATGGATAAGTTAAAAGCATTTCCACAGACTTTCAAGTAATTTTACTGACAAGAAAAACCAATTTTTTTAATCAAAATTGAGTAGAAGGCGATTGGAAAAAAATTGCAGATCATAAGTTTAGACAAATTTCAGCACTTTGAAATGTATTGCAATTTCAACGCACTAATTATGTGGCTAAGTTAAAAGCATTTCCGTTGACTTTCAAGTAATTTTATAGACAGGAAAAACCAATGTTTCTAAAATCGAAATTGAGTAAAAGGCGTTTTGAAAAAAAATTGCAGATCATAAGTTTAGACAAATTTCAGCACTTTGAAATGTATTGCAATTTTTACGCACTATATATGTGGATAAGTTAAAAGTATTTCCACTGACTTTCAAGTAATTTTACTGACAAGAAAAACTAATTTCAAAAAACTCAAAACTGAGTAGAAGGCGATTTGAAAAAAAATTGCAGAAACAAAATTTAGACAATTATCAGCACTTTGAAATGTATTGCAATTTTAACGCACTAATTATGTGGATAAGTTAAAAGCATTTCCATTGACTTTCAAGTAAGTTTACTGACTAGAAAAACCAATATTTCTAAAAATCAAAAGTGAGTTAAAGGCGATTTGAAAAAAAATTGCAGATCCTAAGTTTAGACAATTTTCAGCACATTGAGATGTATTGCAATTTTAACGCACTAATTATGTAGATAAGTTAAATGCATTTCCACACTTTCAAGTAATTTTACTGACAAGAAAAACCAATTTTTTTAATCAAAATTGAGTAGACGGCGATTGGAAAAAAATTGCAGATCATAAGTTTAGACAAATTTCTGCACTTTGAAATGTATTGCAATTTCAACGCACTAATTATGTGGCTAAGTTAAAAGCATTTGCTTTGACTTTCAAGTAATTTTACTGACAAGAAAAACCAATTTTTTAAATCAAAATTGAGTAGAAGGCGATTGGAAAAAAATTGCAGATCATAAGTTTAGACAAATTTCAGCACTTTGAAATGTATTGCAATTTCAACGCACTAATTATGTGGCTAAGTTAAAAGCATTTCCGTTGACTTTCAAGTAATTTTATAGACAGGAAAAACCAATGTTTCTAAAATCGAAATTGAGTAAAAGGCGTTTTGAAAAAAAATTGCAGATCATAAGTTTAGACAATTTTCAGCACTTTGAAATGTATTGCAATTTTTACGCACTATATATGTGGATAAGTTAAAAGTATTTCCACTGACTTTCAAGTAATTTTACTGACAAGAAAAACTAATTTCAAAAAAATCAAAACTGAGTAGAAGGCGATTTGAAAAAAAATTGCAGAAACAAAATTTAGACAATTATCAGCACTTTGAAATGTATTGCAATTTTAACGCACTAATTATGTGGATAAATTAAAAGCATTTCCATTGACCTTCAAGTAAGTTTACTGACTAGAAAAACCAATATTTCTAAAAATCAAAAGTGAGTTAAAGGCAATTTGAAAAAAAATTGCAGATCCTAAGTTTAGACAATTTTCAGCACATTGAGATGTATTGCAATTTTAACGCACTAATTATGTAGATAAGTTAAAAGCATTTCCAAAGACTTTCAAGTAATTTTACTGACAAGAAAAACCAATTTTTCTAAAATTAAAAATCAGTAGAAGGCGATTGGAAAAAAAATTGCAGATCATAAGTTTAGACAAATTTCAGCACTTTGAAATGTATTGCAATTTCAACGCACTAATTATGTGGCTAAGTTAAAAGCATTTCCATTGACTTTCAAGTAATTTTACTGACAAGAAAAACCAATTTTTTAAAATCAAAAGTGAGTTAAAGGCGATTTGAAAAAAAATTGCAGATCCTAAGTTTAGACAATTTTCAGCACATTGAGATGTATTGCAATTTTAACGCACTAATTATGTAGATAAGTTAAAAGCATTTCCACAGACTTTCAAGTAATCTTACTGACAAGAAAAACCAATTTTTCTAAAATCAAAATTCAGTAAAAGGCGATTTGAAAAAAAATTGCAGATCTTAAGTTTAGACAATTTTCAGCACATTGAGATGTATTGCAATTTTAACGCACTAATTATGTGGATAAGTTAAAAGAATTCCACAGACTTTCAAGTAATTTTACTGACAAGAAAAACCAATTTTTCTAAAATCAAAATTGAGTAGAAGGCGATTTGAAAAAACATTGCAGATCATAAGTTTAGACAAATTTAAGCACTTTGAAATGTATTGCAATTTCAACGCACTAATTATGTGGCTAAGTTAAAAGCATTTCCATTGACTTTCAAGTAATTTTACTGACAAGAAAAACCAATTTTTTAAAATCAAAATTGAGTAGAAGGCGATTTGAAAAAAAATTGCAGATCCTAAGTTTAGACAATTTTCAGCACATTCAGATGTATTGCAATTTTAACGCACTAATTATGTGGATAAGTTAAAAGCATTTCCATTGACTTTCAAGTAAGTTTACTGACAAGAAAAACCAATATTTCTAAAATCAAAAGTGAGTTAAAGGCGAATTGAAAAAAAATTGCAGATCCTAAGTTTAGACAATTTTCAGCACATTGAGATGTATTGCAATTTTAACGCACTAATTATGTAGATAAGTTAAAAGCATTTCCAAAGACTTTCAAGTAATTTTACTGACAAGAAAAACCAATTTTTCTAAAATCAAAATTCAGTAGAAGGCGATTTGAAAAAAAATTGCAGATCATAAGTTTAGACAAATTTCAGCACTTTGAAATGTATTGCAATTTCAACGCACTAATTATGTGGCTAAGTTAAAAGCATTTCTATTGACTTTCAAGTAATTTTACTGACAAGAAAAACCAATTTTTCTAAAATCAAAATTGAGTAGAAGGCGATTTGAAAAAACATTGCAGATCATAAGTTTAGACAAATTTAAGCACTTTGAAATGTATTGCAATTTCAACGCACTAATTATGTGGCTAAGTTAAAAGCATTTCCATTGACTTTCAAGTAATTTTACTGACAAGAAAAACCAATGTTTCTAAATTCGAAATTGAGTAAAAGGCGTTTTGAAAAAAAAAATTGCAGATCATAAGTTTAGACAATTTTCAGCACTTTGAAATATAATGCAATTTTAATGCACTATATATGTGGATAAGTTAAAAGCATTTCCACTGACTTTCAAGTAATTTTACTGACAAGAAAAACAATTTCAAAAAAATCAAAACTGAGTAGAAGGCGATTTGAAAAAAAATTGCAGAAACAAAATTTAGACAATTATCAGCACTTTGAAATGTATTGCAATTTTAACGCACTAATTATGTGGATAAGTTAAAAGCATTTCCATTGACTTTCAAGTAAGTTTACTGACAAGAAAAACCAATATTTCTAAAATCAAAAGTGAGTTAAAGGCGAATTGAAAAAAAATTGCAGATCCTAAGTTTAGACAATTTTCAGCACATTGAGATGTATTGCAATTTTAACGCACTAATTATGTAGATAAGTTAAAAGCATTTCCAAAGACTTTCAAGTAATTTTACTGACAAGAAAAACCAATTTTTCTAAAATCAAAATTCAGTAGAAGGCGATTTGAAAAAAAATTGCAGATCATAAGTTTAGACAAATTTCAGCACTTTGAAATGTATTGCAATTTTAACGCACTAATTATGTGGCTAAGTTAAAAGCATTTCTATTGACTTTCAAGTAATTTTACTGACAAGAAAAACCAATTTTTCTAAAATCAAAATTGAGTAGATGGCGATTGGAAAAAACATTGCAGATCATAAGTTTAGACAAATTTCAGCACTTTGAAATGTATTGCAATTTCAACGCACTAATTATGTGGCTAAGTTAAAAGCATTTCCATTGACTTTCAAGTAATTTTACTGACAAGAAAAACCAATTTTTTAAAATCAAAATTGAGTAGAAGGCGATTTGAAAAAAAATTGCAGATCCTAAGTTTAGACAATTTTCAGCACATTCAGATGTATTGCAATTTTAACGCACTAATTATGTGGATAAGTTAAAAGCATTTCCATTGACTTTCAAGTAAGTTTACTGACAAGAAAAACCAATATTTCTAAAATCAAAAGTGAGTTAAAGGCGAATTGAAAAAAAATTGCAGATCCTAAGTTTAGACAATTTTCAGCACATTGAGATGTATTGCAATTTTAACGCACTAATTATGTAGATAAGTTAAAAGCATTTCCAAAGACTTTCAAGTAATTTTACTGACAAGAAAAACCAATTTTTCTAAAATCAAAATTCAGTAGAAGGCGATTTGAAAAAAAATTGCAGATCATAAGTTTAGACAAATTTCAGCACTTTGAAATGTATTGCAATTTCAACGCACTAATTATGTGGCTAAGTTAAAAGCATTTCTATTGACTTTCAAGTAATTTTACTGACAAGAAAAACCAATTTTTCTAAAATCAAAATTGAGTAGAAGGCGATTTGAAAAAACATTTCAGATCATAAGTTTAGACAAATTTAAGCACTTTGAAATGTATTGCAATTTCAACGCACTAATTATGTGGCTAAGTTAAAAGCATTTCCATTGACTTTCAAGTAATTTTACTGACAAGAAAAACCAATGTTTCTAAATTCGAAATTGAGTAAAAGGCGTTTTGAAAAAAAAAATTGCAGATCATAAGTTTAGACAATTTTCAGCACTTTGAAATATATTGCAATTTTAATGCACTATATATGTGGATAAGTTAAAAGCATTTCCACTGACTTTCAAGTAATTTTACTGACAAGAAAAACAATTTCAAAAAAATCAAAACTGAGTAGAAGGCGATTTGAAAAAAAATTGCAGAAACAAAATTTAGACAATTATCAGCACTTTGAAATGTATTGCAATTTTAACGCACTAATTATGTGGATAAGTTAAAAGCATTTCCATTGACTTTCAAGTAAGTTTACTGACAAGAAAAACCAATATTTCTAAAATCAAAAGTGAGTTAAAGGCGAATTGAAAAAAAATTGCAGATCCTAAGTTTAGACAATTTTCAGCACATTGAGATGTATTGCAATTTTAACGCACTAATTATGTAGATAAGTTAAAAGCATTTCCAAAGACTTTCAAGTAATTTTACTGACAAGAAAAACCAATTTTTCTAAAATCAAAATTCAGTAGAAGGCGATTTGAAAAAAAATTGCAGATCATAAGTTTAGACAAATTTCAGCACTTTGAAATGTATTGCAATTTTAACGCACTAATTATGTGGCTAAGTTAAAAGCATTTCTATTGACTTTCAAGTAATTTTACTGACAAGAAAAACCAATTTTTCTAAAATCAAAATTGAGTAGATGGCGATTGGAAAAAACATTGCAGATCATAAGTTTAGACAAATTTCAGCACTTTGAAATGTATTGCAATTTCAACGCACTAATTATGTGGCTAAGTTAAAAGCATTTCCATTGACTTTCAAGTAATTTTACTGACAAGAAAAACCAATTTTTTAAAATCAAAATTGAGTAGAAGGCGATTTGAAAAAAAATTGCAGATCCTAAGTTTAGACAATTTTCAGCACATTCAGATGTATTGCAATTTTAACGCACTAATTATGTGGATAAGTTAAAAGCATTTCCATTGACTTTCAAGTAAGTTTACTGACAAGAAAAACCAATATTTCTAAAATCAAAAGTGAGTTAAAGGCGAATTGAAAAAAAATTGCAGATCCTAAGTTTAGACAATTTTCAGCACATTGAGATGTATTGCAATTTTAACGCACTAATTATGTAGATAAGTTAAAAGCATTTCCAAAGACTTTCAAGTAATTTTACTGACAAGAAAAACCAATTTTTCTAAAATCAAAATTCAGTAGAAGGCGATTTGAAAAAAAATTGCAGATCATAAGTTTAGACAAATTTCAGCACTTTGAAATGTATTGCAATTTCAACGCACTAATTATGTGGCTAAGTTAAAAGCATTTCTATTGACTTTCAAGTAATTTTACTGACAAGAAAAACCAATTTTTCTAAAATCAAAATTGAGTAGAAGGCGATTTGAAAAAACATTTCAGATCATAAGTTTAGACAAATTTAAGCACTTTGAAATGTATTGCAATTTCAACGCACTAATTATGTGGCTAAGTTAAAAGCATTTCCATTGACTTTCAAGTAATTTTACTGACAAGAAAAACCAATGTTTCTAAATTCGAAATTGAGTAAAAGGCGTTTTGAAAAAAAAAATTGCAGATCATAAGTTTAGACAATTTTCAGCACTTTGAAATATATTGCAATTTTAATGCACTATATATGTGGATAAGTTAAAAGCATTTCCACTGACTTTCAAGTAATTTTACTGACAAGAAAAACAATTTCAAAAAAATCAAAACTGAGTAGAAGGCGATTTGAAAAAAAATTGCAGAAACAAAATTTAGACAATTATCAGCACTTTGAAATGTATTGCAATTTTAACGCACTAATTATGTGGATAAGTTAAAAGCATTTCCATTGACTTTCAAGTAAGTTTACTGACAAGAAAAACCAATATTTCTAAAATCAAAAGTGAGTTAAAGGCGAATTGAAAAAAATTGCAGATCCTAAGTTTAGACAATTTTCAGCACATTGAGATGTATTGCAATTTTAACGCACTAATTATGTAGATAAGTTAAAAGCATTTCCAAAGACTTTCAAGTAATTTTACTGACAAGAAAAACCAATTTTTCTAAAATCAAAATTCAGTAGAAGGCGATTTGAAAAAAAATTGCAGATCATAAGTTTAGACAAATTTCAGCACTTTGAAATGTATTGCAATTTTAACGCACTAATTATGTGGCTAAGTTAAAAGCATTTCTATTGACTTTCAAGTAATTTTACTGACAAGAAAAACCAATTTTTCTAAAATCAAAATTGAGTAGATGGCGATTGGAAAAAACATTGCAGATCATAAGTTTAGACAAATTTTCAGCACTTTGAAATGTATTGCAATTTCAACGCACTAATTATGTGGCTAAGTTAAAAGCATTTCCATTGACTTTCAAGTAATTTTACTGACAAGAAAAACCAATTTTTAAAATCAAAATTGAGTAGAAGGCGATTTGAAAAAAAATTGCAGATCCTAAGTTTAGACAATTTTCAGCACATTCAGATGTATTGCAATTTTAACGCACTAATTATGTGGATAAGTTAAAAGCATTTCCATTGACTTTCAAGTAAGTTTACTGACAAGAAAAACCAATATTTCTAAAATCAAAAGTGAGTTAAAGGCGAATTGAAAAAAAATTGCAGATCCTAAGTTTAGACAATTTTCAGCACATTGAGATGTATTGCAATTTTAACGCACTAATTATGTAGATAAGTTAAAAGCATTTCCAAAGACTTTCAAGTAATTTTACTGACAAGAAAAACCAATTTTTCTAAAATCAAAATTCAGTAGAAGGCGATTTGAAAAAAAATTGCAGATCATAAGTTTAGACAAATTTCAGCACTTTGAAATGTATTGCAATTTCAACGCACTAATTATGTGGCTAAGTTAAAAGCATTTCTATTGACTTTCAAGTAATTTTACTGACAAGAAAAACCAATTTTTCTAAAATCAAAATTGAGTAGAAGGCGATTTGAAAAAACATTGCAGATCATAAGTTTAGACAAATTTAAGCACTTTGAAATGTATTGCAATTTCAACGCACTAATTATGTGGCTAAGTTAAAAGCATTTCCATTGACTTTCAAGTAATTTTACTGACAAGAAAAACCAATGTTTCTAAATTCGAAATTGAGTAAAAGGCGTTTTGAAAAAAAAAATTGCAGATCATAAGTTTAGACAATTTTCAGCACTTTGAAATATATTGCAATTTTAATGCACTATATATGTGGATAAGTTGAAAGCATTTCCACTGACTTTCAAGTAATTTTACTGACAAGAAAAACAATTTCAAAAAAATCAAAACTGAGTAGAAGGCGATTTGAAAAAAAATTGCAGAAACAAAATTTAGACAATTATCAGCACTTTGAAATGTATTGCAATTTTAACGCACTAATTATGTGGATAAGTTAAAAGCATTTCCATTGACTTTCAAGTAAGTTTACTGACAAGAAAAACCAATATTTCTAAAATCAAAAGTGAGTTAAAGGCGAATTGAAAAAAAATTGCAGATCCTAAGTTTAGACAATTTTCAGCACATTGAGATGTATTGCAATTTTAACGCACTAATTATGTAGATAAGTTAAAAGCATTTCCAAAGACTTTCAAGTAATTTTACTGACAAGAAAAACCAATTTTTCTAAAATCAAAATTCAGTAGAAGGCGATTTGAAAAAAAATTGCAGATCATAAGTTTAGACAAATTTCAGCACTTTGAAATGTATTGCAATTTTAACGCACTAATTATGTGGCTAAGTTAAAAGCATTTCTATTGACTTTCAAGTAATTTTACTGACAAGAAAAACCAATTTTTCTAAAATCAAAATTGAGTAGATGGCGATTGGAAAAAACATTGCAGATCATAAGTTTAGACAAATTTCAGCACTTTGAAATGTATTGCAATTTCAACGCACTAATTATGTGGCTAAGTTAAAAGCATTTCCATTGACTTTCAAGTAATTTTACTGACAAGAAAAACCAATTTTTTTAAATCAAAATTGAGTAGAAGGCGATTTGAAAAAAAATTGCAGATCCTAAGTTTAGACAATTTTCAGCACATTCAGATGTATTGCAATTTTAACGCACTAATTATGTGGATAAGTTAAAAGCATTTCCATTGACTTTCAAGTAAGTTTACTGACAAGAAAAACCAATATTTCTAAAATCAAAAGTGAGTTAAAGGCGAATTGAAAAAAAATTGCAGATCCTAAGTTTAGACAATTTTCAGCACATTGAGATGTATTGCAATTTTAACGCACTAATTATGTAGATAAGTTAAAAGCATTTCCAAAGACTTTCAAGTAATTTTACTGACAAGAAAAACCAATTTTTCTAAAATCAAAATTCAGTAGAAGGCGATTTGAAAAAAAATTGCAGATCATAAGTTTAGACAAATTTCAGCACTTTGAAATGTATTGCAATTTCAACGCACTAATTATGTGGCTAAGTTAAAAGCATTTCTATTGACTTTCAAGTAATTTTACTGACAAGAAAAACCAATTTTTCTAAAATCAAAATTGAGTAGAAGGCGATTTGAAAAAACATTGCAGATCATAAGTTTAGACAAATTTAAGCACTTTGAAATGTATTGCAATTTCAACGCACTAATTATGTGGCTAAGTTAAAAGCATTTCCATTGACTTTCAAGTAATTTTACTGACAAGAAAAACCAATGTTTCTAAATTCGAAATTGAGTAAAAGGCGTTTTGAAAAAAAAAATTGCAGATCATAAGTTTAGACAATTTTCAGCACTTTGAAATATATTGCAATTTTAATGCACTATATATGTGGATAAGTTAAAAGCATTTCCACTGACTTTCAAGTAATTTTACTGACAAGAAAAACAATTTCAAAAAAATCAAAACTGAGTAGAAGGCGATTTGAAAAAAAATTGCAGAAACAAAATTTAGACAATTATCAGAACTTTGAAATGTATTGCAATTTTAACGCACTAATTATGTGGATAAGTTAAAAGCATTTCCATTGACTTTCAAGTAAGTTTACTGACAAGAAAAACCAATATTTCTAAAATCAAAAGTGAGTTAAAGGCGAATTGAAAAAAAATTGCAGATCCTAAGTTTAGACAATTTTCAGCACATTGAGATGTATTGCAATTTTAACGCACTAATTATGTAGATAAGTTAAAAGCATTTCCAAAGACTTTCAAGTAATTTTACTGACAAGAAAAACCAATTTTTCTAAAATCAAAATTCAGTAGAAGGCGATTTGAAAAAAAATTGCAGATCATAAGTTTAGACAAATTTCAGCACTTTGAAATGTATTGCAATTTTAACGCACTAATTATGTGGCTAAGTTAAAAGCATTTCTATTGACTTTCAAGTAATTTTACTGACAAGAAAAACCAATTTTTCTAAAATCAAAATTGAGTAGATGGCGATTGGAAAAAACATTGCAGATCATAAGTTTAGACAAATTTCAGCACTTTGAAATGTATTGCAATTTCAACGCACTAATTATGTGGCTAAGTTAAAAGCATTTCCATTGACTTTCAAGTAATTTTACTGACAAGAAAAACCAATTTTTTAAAATCAAAATTGAGTAGAAGGCGATTTGAAAAAAAATTGCAGATCCTAAGTTTAGACAATTTTCAGCCCATTCAGATGTATTGCAATTTTAACGCACTAATTATGTAGATAAGTTAAAAGCATTTCCAAAGACTTTCAAGTAATTTTACTGACAAGAAAAACCAATTTTTCTAAAATTAAAAATCAGTAGAAGGCGATTGGAAAAAAAATTGCAGATCATAAGTTTAGACAAATTTCAGCACTTTGAAATGTATTGCAATTTCAACGCACTAATTATGTGGCTAAGTTAAAAGCATTTCTATTGACTTTCAAGTAATTTTACTGACAAGAAAAACCAATTTTTCTAAAATCAAAATTGAGTAGATGGCGATTGGAAAAAACATTGCAGATCATAAGTTTAGACAAATTTCAGCACTTTGAAATGTATTGCAATTTCAACGCACTAATTATGTGGATAAGTTAAAAGCATTTCCACAGACTTTCAAGTAATTTTACTGACAAGAAAAACCAATTTTTCTAAAATCAAAACTGAGTAAAAGGCGATTTGAAAAAAAAATTGCAGAAACAAAATTTAGACAATTATCAACACATTGAAATGTATTGCAATTTTAACGCACTAATTATATGTATAAGTTAAAAGCATTTCCATTGACTTTCAAGTAAGTTTACAGACAAGAAAAACCAATATTTCTAAAATCAAAAGTGAGTTAAAGGCGATTTGAAAAAAAATTGCAGATCCTAAGTTTAGACAATTTTCAGCACATTGAGATGTATTGCAATTTTAACGCACTAATTATGTAGATAAGTTAAAAGCATTTCCACAGACTTTCAAGTAATCTTACTGACAAGAAAAACCAATTTTTCTAAAATCAAAATTCAGTAAAAGGCAATTTGAAAAAAAATTGCAGATCTTAAGTTTAGACAATTTTCAGCACATTGAGATGTATTGCAATTTTAACGCACTAATTATGTGGCTAAGTTAAAAGAATTCCACAGACTTTCAAGTAATTTTACTGACAAGAAAAACATATTTTTCTAAAATCAAAATTGAGTAGAAGGCGATTTGAAAAAACATTGCAGATCATAAGTTTAGACAAATTTAAGCACTTTGAAATGTATTGCAATTTCAACGCACTAATTATGTGGCTAAGTTAAAAGCATTTCCATTGACTTTCAAGTAATTTTACTGACAAGAAAAACCAATGTTTCTAAAATCGAAATTAAGTAAAATGCGTTTTGAAAAAAAAAATTGCAGATCATAAGTTTAGACAATTTTCAGCACTTTGAAATGTATTGCAATTTTAATGCACTATATATGTGGATAAGTTAAAAGCATTTCCACTGACTTTCAAGTAATTTTACTGACAAGAAAAACAATTTCAAAAAAATCAAAACTGAGTAGAAGGCGATTTGAAAAAAAATTGCAGAAACCAAATTTAGACAATTATCAGCACTTCGAAATGTATTGCAATTTTAACGCACTAATTATATGGATAAGTTAAAAGCATTTCCACAGACTTTCAAGTAATTTTACTGACAAGAAAAACCAATTTTTTTAATCAAAATTGAGTAGAAGGCGATTGGAAAAAAATTGCAGATCATAAGTTTAGACAAATTTCAGCACTTTGAAATGTATTGCAATTTCAACGCACTAATTATGTGGCTAAGTTAAAAGCATTTCCGTTGACTTTCAAGTAATTTTATAGACAGGAAAAACCAATGTTTCTAAAATCGAAATTGAGTAAAAGGCGTTTTGAAAAAAAATTGCAGATCATAAGTTTAGACAAATTTCAGCACTTTGAAATGTATTGCAATTTTTACGCACTATATATGTGGATAAGTTAAAAGTATTTCCACTGACTTTCAAGTAATTTTACTGACAAGAAAAACTAATTTCAAAAAACTCAAAACTGAGTAGAAGGCGATTTGAAAAAAAATTGCAGAAACAAAATTTAGACAATTATCAGCACTTTGAAATGTATTGCAATTTTAACGCACTAATTATGTGGATAAGTTAAAAGCATTTCCATTGACTTTCAAGTAAGTTTACTGACTAGAAAAACCAATATTTCTAAAAATCAAAAGTGAGTTAAAGGCGATTTGAAAAAAAATTGCAGATCCTAAGTTTAGACAATTTTCAGCACATTGAGATGTATTGCAATTTTAACGCACTAATTATGTAGATAAGTTAAAAGCATTTCCACACTTTCAAGTAATTTTACTGACAAGAAAAACCAATTTTTTAAATCAAAATTGAGTAGACGGCGATTGGAAAAAAATTGCAGATCATAAGTTTAGACAAATTTCTGCACTTTGAAATGTATTGCAATTTCAACGCACTAATTATGTGGCTAAGTTAAAAGCATTTGCTTTGACTTTCAAGTAATTTTACTGACAAGAAAAACCAATTTTTTAAATCAAAATTGAGTAGAAGGCGATTGGAAAAAAATTGCAGATCATAAGTTTAGACAAATTTCAGCACTTTGAAATGTATTGCAATTTCAACGCACTAATTATGTGGCTAAGTTAAAAGCATTTCCGTTGACTTTCAAGTAATTTTATAGACAGGAAAAACCAATGTTTCTAAAATCGAAATTGAGTAAAAGGCGTTTTGAAAAAAAATTGCACATCATAAGTTTAGACAATTTTCAGCACTTTGAAATGTATTGCAATTTTTACGCACTATATATGTGGATAAGTTAAAAGTATTTCCACTGACTTTCAAGTAATTTTACTGACAAGAAAAACTAATTTCAAAAAAATCAAAACTGAGTAGAAGGCGATTTGAAAAAAAATTGCAGAAACAAAATTTAGACAATTATCAGCACTTTGAAATGTATTGCAATTTTAACGCACTAATTATGTGGATAAATTAAAAGCATTTCCATTGACCTTCAAGTAAGTTTACTGACTAGAAAAACCAATATTTCTAAAAATCAAAAGTGAGTTAAAGGCAATTTGAAAAAAAATTGCAGATCCTAAGTTTAGACAATTTTCAGCACATTGAGATGTATTGCAATTTTAACGCACTAATTATGTAGATAAGTTAAAAGCATTTCCAAAGACTTTCAAGTAATTTTACTGACAAGAAAAACCAATTTTTATAAAATTAAAAATCAGTAGAAGGCGATTGGAAAAAAAATTGCAGATCATAAGTTTAGACAAATTTCAGCACTTTGAAATGTATTGCAATTTCAACGCACTAATTATGTGGCTAAGTTAAAAGCATTTCTATTGACTTTCAAGTAATTTTACTGACAAGAAAAACCAATTTTTCTAAAATCAAAATTGAGTAGATGGCGATTGGAAAAAACATTGCAGATCATAAGTTTAGACAAATTTCAGCACTTTGAAATGTATTGCAATTTCAACGCACTAATTATGTGGCTAAGTTAAAAGCATTTCCATTGACTTTCAAGTAATTTTACTGACAAGAAAAACCAATTTTTTAAAATCAAAATTGAGTAGAAGGCGATTTGAAAAAAAATTGCAGATCCTAAGTTTAGACAATTTTCAGCACATTCAGATGTATTGCAATTTTAACGCATTAATTATGTGGATAAGTTAAAAGCATTTCCACAGACTTTCAAGTAATTTTACTGACAAGAAAAACCAATTTTTCTAAAATCAAAACTGAGTAAAAGGCGATTTGAAAAAAAAATTGCAGAAACAAAATTTAGACAATTATCAACACATTGAAATGTATTGCAATTTTAACGCACTAATTATATGTATAAGTTAAAAGCATTTCCATTGACTTTCAAGTAAGTTTACAGACAAGAAAAACCAATATTTCTAAAATCAAAAGTGAGTTAAAGGCGATTTGAAAAAAAATTGCAGATCCTAAGTTTAGACAATTTTCAGCACATTGAGATGTATTGCAATTTTAACGCACTAATTATGTAGATAAGTTAAAAGCATTTCCACAGACTTTCAAGTAATCTTACTGACAAGAAAAACCAATTTTTCTAAAATCAAAATTCAGTAAAAGGCAATTTGAAAAAAAATTGCAGATCTTAAGTTTAGACAATTTTCAGCACATTGAGATGTATTGCAATTTTAACGCACTAATTATGTGGATAAGTTAAAAGAATTCCACAGACTTTCAAGTAATTTTACTGACAAGAAAAACATATTTTTCTAAAATCAAAATTGAGTAGAAGGCGATTTGAAAAAACATTGCAGATCATAAGTTTAGACAAATTTAAGCACTTTGAAATGTATTGCAATTTCAACGCACTAATTATGTGGCTAAGTTAAAAGCATTTCCATTGACTTTCAAGTAATTTTACTGACAAGAAAAACCAATGTTTCTAAAATCGAAATTAAGTAAAAGGCGTTTTGAAAAAAAAAATTGCAGATCATAAGTTTAGACAATTTTCAGCACTTTGAAATGTATTGCAATTTTAATGCACTATATATGTGGATAAGTTAAAAGCATTTCCACTGACTTTCAAGTAATTTTACTGACAAGAAAAACAATTTCAAAAAAATCAAAACTGTGTAGAAGGCGATTTGAAAAAAAATTGCAGAAACCAAATTTAGACAATTATCAGCACTTCGAAATGTATTGCAATTTTAACGCACTAATTATATGGATAAGTTAAAAGCATTTCCACAGACTTTCAAGTAATTTTACTGACAAGAAAAACCAATTTTTTTAATCAAAATTGAGTAGAAGGCGATTGGAAAAAAATTGCAGATCATAAGTTTAGACAAATTTCAGCACTTTGAAATGTATTGCAATTTCAACGCACTAATTATGTGGCTAAGTTAAAAGCATTTCCGTTGACTTTCAAGTAATTTTATAGACAGGAAAAACCAATGTTTCTAAAATCGAAATTGAGTAAAAGGCGTTTTGAAAAAAAATTGCAGATCATAAGTTTAGACAAATTTCAGCACTTTGAAATGTATTGCAATTTTTACGCACTATATATGTGGATAAGTTAAAAGTATTTCCACTGACTTTCAAGTAATTTTACTGACAAGAAAAACTAATTTCAAAAAACTCAAAACTGAGTAGAAGGCGATTTGAAAAAAAATTGCAGAAACAAAATTTAGACAATTATCAGCACTTTGAAATGTATTGCAATTTTAACGCACTAATTATGTGGATAAGTTAAAAGCATTTCCATTGACTTTCAAGTAAGTTTACTGACTAGAAAAACCAATATTTCTAAAAATCAAAAGTGAGTTAAAGGCGATTTGAAAAAAAATTGCAGATCCTAAGTTTAGACAATTTTCAGCACATTGAGATGTATTGCAATTTTAACGCACTAATTATGTAGATAAGTTAAAAGCATTTCCACACTTTCAAGTAATTTTACTGACAAGAAAAACCAATTTTTCTAAAATCAAAAATCAGTAGAAGGCGATTGGAAAAAAAATTGCAGATCCTAAGTTTAGACAAATTTCAGCACATTGAGATGTATTGCAATTTTAACGCATTAATTATGTGGATAAGTTAAAAGCATTTCTACAGACTTTCAAGTAATTTTACTGACAAGAAAAACCAATTTTTCTAAAATCAAAACTGAGTAAAAGGATATTTGAAAAAAAATTGCAGAAACAAAATTTAGACAATTATCAGCACATTGAAATGTATTGCAATTTTAACGCACTAATTATGTAGATAAGTTAAAAGCATTTCCACAGACTTTCAAGTAATCTTACTGACAAGAAAAACCAATTTTTCTAAAATCAAAATTCAGTAAAAGGCGATTTGAAAAAAAATTGCAGATCTTAAGTTTAGACAATTTTCAGCACATTGAGATGTATTGCAATTTTAACGCTCTAATTATGTGGATACGTTAAAAGAATTCCACAGACTTTTAAGTAATTTTACTGACAAGAAAAACCAATTTTTCTAAAATCAAAATTGAGTAGAAGGCGATTTGAAAAAACATTGCAGATCATAAGTTTAGACAAATTTAAGCACTTTGAAATGTATTGCAATTTCAACGCACTAATTATGTGGCTAAGTTAAAAGCATTTCCATTGACTTTCAAGTAATTTTACTGACAAGAAAAACCAATGTTTCTAAAATCGAAATTAAGTAAAAGGCGTTTTGAAAAAAAAAATTGCAGATCATAAGTTTAGACAATTTTCAGCACTTTGAAATGTATTGCAATTTTAATGCACTATAAATGTGGATAAGTTAAAAGCATTTCCACTGACTTTCAAGTAATTTTACTGACAAGAAAAACAATTTCAAAAAAATCAAAACTGAGTAGAAGGCGATTTGAAAAAAAATTGCAGAAACCAAATTTAGACAATTATCAGCACTTCGAAATGTATTGCAATTTTAACGCACTAATTATATGGATAAGTTAAAAGCATTTCCACAGACTTTCAAGTAATTTTACTGACAAGAAAAACCAATTTTTTTAATCAAAATTGAGTAGACGGCGATTGGAAAAAAATTGCAGATCATAAGTTTAGACAAATTTCTGCACTTTGAAATGTATTGCAATTTCAACGCACTAATTATGTGGCTAAGTTAAAAGCATTTGCTTTGACTTTCAAGTAATTTTACTGACAAGAAAAACCAATTTTTTAAATCAAAATTGAGTAGAAGGCGATTGGAAAAAAATTGCAGATCATAAGTTTAGACAAATTTCAGCACTTTGAAATGTATTGCAATTTCAACGCACTAATTATGTGGCTAAGTTAAAAGCATTTCCGTTGACTTTCAAGTAATTTTATAGACAGGAAAAACCAATGTTTCTAAAATCGAAATTGAGTAAAAGGCGTTTTGAAAAAAAATTGCAGATCATAAGTTTAGACAATTTTCAGCCCTTTGAAATGTATTGCAATTTTTACGCACTATATATGTGGATAAGTTAAAAGTATTTCCACTGACTTTCAAGTAATTTTACTGACAAGAAAAACTAATTTCAAAAAAATCAAAACTGAGTAGAAGGCGATTTGAAAAAAAATTGCAGAAACAAAATTTAGACAATTATCAGCACTTTGAAATGTATTGCAATTTTAACGCACTAATTATGTGGATAAATTAAAAGCATTTCCATTGACCTTCAAGTAAGTTTACTGACTAGAAAAACCAATATTTCTAATAATCAAAAGTGAGTTAAAGGCGATTTGAAAAAAAATTGCAGATCCTAAGTTTAGACAATTTTCAGCACATTGAGATGTATTGCAATTTTAACGCACTAATTATGTAGATAAGTTAAAAGCATTTCCAAAGACTTTCAAGTAATTTTACTGACAAGAAAAACCAATTTTTCTAAAATCAAAAATCAGTAGAAGGCGATTGGAAAAAAAATTGCAGATCATAAGTTTAGACAAATTTCAGCACTTTGAAATGTATTGCAATTTCAACGCACTAATTATGTGGCTAAGTTAAAAGCATTTCTATTGACTTTCAAGTAATTTTACTGACAAGAAAAACCAATTTTTCTAAAATCAAAATTGAGTAGATGGCGATTGGAAAAAACATTGCAGATCATAAGTTTAGACAAATTTCAGCACTTTGAAATGTATTGCAATTTCAACGCCCTAATTATGTGGCTAAGTTAAAAGCATTTCCATTGACTTTCAAGTAATTTTACTGACAAGAAAAACCAATTTTTCTAAAATCAAAATTCAGTAGAAGGCGATTTGAAAAAAAATTGCAGATCATAAGTTTAGACAAATTTCAGCACTTTGAAATGTATTGCAATTTCAACGCACTAATTATGTGGCTAAGTTAAAAGCATTTCTATTGACTTTCAAGTAATTTTACTGACAAGAAAAACCAATTTTTCTAAAATCAAAATTGAGTAGAAGGCGATTTGAAAAAACATTGCAGATCATAAGTTTAGACAAATTTAAGCACTTTGAAATGTATTGCAATTTCAACGCACTAATTATGTGGCTAAGTTAAAAGCATTTCCATTGACTTTCAAGTAATTTTACTGACAAGAAAAACCAATGTTTCTAAATTCGAAATTGAGTAAAAGGCGTTTTGAAAAAAAAAATTGCAGATCATAAGTTTAGACAATTTTCAGCACTTTGAAATATATTGCAATTTTAATGCACTATATATGTGGATAAGTTAAAAGCATTTCCACTGACTTTCAAGTAATTTTACTGACAAGAAAAACAATTTCAAAAAAATCAAAACTGAGTAGAAGGCGATTTGAAAAAAAATTGCAGAAACAAAATTTAGACAATTATCAGCACTTTGAAATGTATTGCAATTTTAACGCACTAATTATGTGGATAAGTTAAAAGCATTTCCATTGACTTTCAAGTAAGTTTACTGACAAGAAAAACCAATATTTCTAAAATCAAAAGTGAGTTAAAGGCGAATTGAAAAAAAATTGCAGATCCTAAGTTTAGACAATTTTCAGCACATTGAGATGTATTGCAATTTTAACGCACTAATTATGTAGATAAGTTAAAAGCATTTCCAAAGACTTTCAAGTAATTTTACTGACAAGAAAAACCAATTTTTCTAAAATCAAAATTCAGTAGAAGGCGATTTGAAAAAAAATTGCAGATCATAAGTTTAGACAAATTTCAGCACTTTGAAATGTATTGCAATTTTAACGCACTAATTATGTGGCTAAGTTAAAAGCATTTCTATTGACTTTCAAGTAATTTTACTGACAAGAAAAACCAATTTTTCTAAAATCAAAATTGAGTAGATGGCGATTGGAAAAAACATTGCAGATCATAAGTTTAGACAAATTTCAGCACTTTGAAATGTATTGCAATTTCAACGCACTAATTATGTGGCTAAGTTAAAAGCATTTCCATTGACTTTCAAGTAATTTTACTGACAAGAAAAACCAATTTTTTAAAATCAAAATTGAGTAGAAGGCGATTTGAAAAAAAATTGCAGATCCTAAGTTTAGACAATTTTCAGCCCATTCAGATGTATTGCAATTTTAACGCACTAATTATGTGGATAAGTTAAAAGCATTTCCACAGACTTTCAAGTAATTTTACTGACAAGAAAAACCAATTTTTCTAAAATCAAAACTGAATAAAAGGCAATTTGAAAAAAAATTGCAGAAACAAAAATTAGACAATTATCAGCACTTTGAAATGTATTGCAATTTTAACGCACTAATTATATGGATAAGTTAAAAGCATTTCCATTGACTTTCAAGTAAGTTTACAGACAAGAAAAACCAATATTTCTAAAATCAAAAGTGAGTTAAAGGCGATTTGAAAAAAAATTGCAGATCCTAAATTTAGACAATTTTCAGCACATTGAGATGTATTGCAATTTTAACGCACTAATTATGTAAATAAGTTAAAAGCATTTCCACAGACTTTCAAGTAATTTTACTGACAAGAAAAACCAATTTTTCTAAAATCAAAAATCAGTAGAAGGCGATTGGAAAAAAAATTGCAGATCATAAGTTTAGACAAATTTCAGCACTTTGAAATGTATTGCAATTTCAACGCACTAATTATGTGGCTAAGTTAAAAGCATTTCTATTGACTTTCAAGTAATTTTACTGACAAGAAAAACCAATTTTTCTAAAATCAAAATTGAGTAGATGGCGATTGGAAAAAACATTGCAGATCATAAGTTTAGACAAATTTCAGCTCTTTGAAATGTATTGCAATTTTAACGCACTAATTATGTGGATAAGTTAAAAGAATTCCACAGACTTTCAAGTAATTTTACTGACAAGAAAAACCAATTTTTCTAAAATCAAAATTGAGTAGAAGGCGATTTGAAAAAACATTGCAGATCATAAGTTTAGACAAATTTAAGCACTTTGAAATGTATTGCAATTTCAACGCACTAATTATGTGGCTAAGTTAAAAGCATTTCCATTGACTTTCAAGTAATTTTACTGACAAGAAAAACCAATGTTTCTAAAATCGAAATTGAGTAAAAGGCGTTTTGAAAAAAAAAATTGCAGATCCTAAGTTTAGACAATTTTCAGCACATTGAGATGTATTGCAATTTTAACTCACTAATTATGTGGATAAGTTAAAAGATTTCCACAGACTTTCAAGTAATCTTACTGACAAGAAAAACCAATTTTTCTAAAATCAAAACTGAGTAAAAGGCGATTTGAAAAAAAATTCCATAAACAAAATTTAGACAAATTTCAGCACTTTGAAATGTATTGCACTTTTAACGCACTAATTATATGTATAAGTTAAAAGCATTTCCATTGACTTTCAAGTAAGTTTACAGACAAGAAAAACCAATATTTCTAAAATCAAAAGTGAGTTAAGGGCGATTTGAAAAAAAATTGCAGATCCTAAGTTTAGACAATTTTCAGCACATTGAGATGTATTGCAATTTTAACGCACTAATTATGTAGATAAGTTAAAAGCATTTCCACAGACTTTCAAGTAATCTTACTGACAAGAAAAACCAATTTTTCTAAAATCAAAATTCAGTAAAAGGCGATTTGAAAAAAAATTGCAGATCTTAAGTTTAGACAATTTTCAGCACATTGAGATGTATTGCAATTTTAACGCACTAATTATGTGGATAAGTTAAAAGAATTCCACAGACTTTAAAGTAATTTTACTGACAAGAAAAACCAATTTTTCTAAAATCAAAATTGAGTAGAAGGCGATTTGAAAAAACATTGCAGATCATAAGTTTAGACAAATTTAAGCACTTTGAAATGTATTGCAATTTCAACGCACTAATTATGTGGCTAAGTTAAAAGCATTTCCATTGACTTTCAAGTAATTTTACTGACAAGAAAAACCAATGTTTCTAAAATCTAAATTAAGTAAAAGGCGTTTTGAAAAAAAAAATTGCAGATCATAAGTTTAGACAATTTTCAGCACTTTGAAATGTATTGCAATTTTAATGCACTATATATGTGGATAAGTTAAAAGCATTTCCACTGACTTTTAAGTAATTTTACTGACAAGAAAAACAATTTCAAAAAAATCAAAACTGAGTAGAAGGCGATTTGAAAAAAAATTGCAGAAACCAAATTTAGACAATTATCAGCACTTCGAAATGTATTGCAATTTTAACGCACTAATTATATGGATAAGTTAAAAGCATTTCCACAGACTTTCAAGTAATTTTACTGACAAGAAAAACCAATTTTTTTAATCAAAATTGAGTAGAAGGCGATTGGAAAAAAATTGCAGATCATAAGTTTAGACAAATTTCAGCACTTTGAAATGTATTGCAATTTCAACGCACTAATTATGTGGCTAAGTTAAAAGCATTTCCGTTGACTTTCAAGTAATTTTATAGACAGGAAAAACCAATGTTTCTAAAATCGAAATTGAGTAAAAGGCGATTGGAAAAAAAATTGCAGATCATAAGTTTAGACAAATTTCAGCACTTTGAAATGTATTGCAATTTCAACGCACTATATATGTGGATAAGTTAAAAGTATTTCCACTGACTTTCAAGTAATTTTACTGACAAGAAAAACTAATTTCAAAAAAATCAAAACTGAGTAGATGGCGATTGGAAAAAACATTGCAGATCATAAGTTTAGACAAATTTCAGCTCTTTGAAATGTATTGCAATTTTAACGCACTAATTATGTGGCTAAGTTAAAAGCATTTCCATTGACTTTCAAGTAATTTTACTGACAAGAAAAACCAATTTTTTAAAATCAAAATTGAGTAGAAGGCGATTTGAAAAAAAATTGCAGATCCTAAGTTTAGACAATTTTCAGCACATTCAGATGTATTGCAATTTTAACGCACTAATTATGTGGATAAGTTAAAAGCAATTCCACAGACTTTCAAGTAATTTTACTGACAAGAAAAACCAATTTTTCTAAAATCAAAACTGAGTAAAAGGCGATTTGAAAAAAAATTGCAGAAACAAAATTTAGACAATTATCAGCACATTGAAATGTATTGCAATTTTAACGCACTAATTATATAGATAAGTTAAAAGCATTTCCATTGACTTTCAAGTAAGTTTACAGACAAGAAAAACCAATATTTCTAAAATCAAAAGTGAGTTAAAGGCGATTTGAAAAAAAATTGCAGATCCTAAGTTTAGACAATTTTCAACACATTGAGATGTATTGCAATTTTAACGCACTAATTATGTAGATAAGTTAAAAGAATTCCACAGACTTTCAAGTAATTTTACTGACAAGAAAAACCAATTTTTCCAAAAATCAAAATTGAGTAGAAGGCGATTTGAAAAAACATTGCAGATCATAAGTTTAGACAAATTTAAGCACTTTGAAATGTATTGCAATTTCAACGCACTAATTATGTGGCTAAGTTAAAAGCATTTCCATTGACTTTCAAGTAATTTTACTGACAAGAAAAACCAATGTTTCTAAAATCGAAATTGAGTAAAAGGCGTTTTGAAAAAAAAAATTGCAGATCATAAGTTTAGACAATTTTCAGCACTTTGAAATGTATTGCAATTTTAATGCACTATATATGTGGATAAGGTAAAAGCATTTCCACTGACTTTCAAGTAATTTTACTGACAAGAAAAACAATTTCAAAAAAATCAAAACTGAGTAGAAGGCGATTTGAAAAAAAATTGCAGAAACAAAATTTAGACAATTATCAGCACTTTGAAATGTATTGCAATTTTAACGCACTAATTATGTGGATAAGTTAAAAGCATTTCCATTGACTTTCAAGTAAGTTTACTGACTAGAAAAACCAATTTTTCTAAAATCAAAATTGAGTTAAAGGCGATTTGAAAAAACATTGCAGATCATAAGTTTAGACAAATTTAAGCACTTTGAAATGTATTGCAATTTCAACGCACTAATTATGTGGCTAAGTTAAAAGCATTTCCATTGACTTTCAAGTAATTTTACTGACAAGAAAAACCAATGTTTCTAAAATCTAAATTAAGTAAAAGGCGTTTTGAAAAAAAAAATTGCAGATCCTAAGTTTAGACAATTTTCAGCCCATTCAGATGTATTGCAATTTTAACGCACTAATTATGTAGATAAGTTAAAAGCATTTCCACAGACTTTCAAGTAATTTTACTGACAAGAAAAACCAATTTTTCTAAAATCAAAACTGAATAAAAGGCAATTTGAAAAAAAATTGCAGAAACAAAAATTAGACAATTATCAGCACTTTGAAATGTATTGCAATTTTAACGCACTAATTATATGGATAAGTTAAAAGCATTTCCATTGACTTTCAAGTAAGTTTACAGACAAGAAAAACCAATATTTCTAAAATCAAAAGTGAGTTAAAGGCGATTTGAAAAAAAATTGCAGATCCTAAATTTAGACAATTTTCAGCACATTGAGATGTATTGCAATTTTAACGCACTAATTATGTAAATAAGTTAAAAGCATTTCCACAGACTTTCAAGTAATTTTACTGACAAGAAAAACCAATTTTTCTAAAATCAAAAATCAGTAGAAGGCGATTGGAAAAAAAATTGCAGATCATAAGTTTAGACAAATTTCAGCACTTTGAAATGTATTGCAATTTCAACGCACTAATTATGTGGCTAAGTTAAAAGCATTTCTATTGACTTTCAAGTAATTTTACTGACAAGAAAAACCAATTTTTCTAAAATCAAAATTGAGTAGATGGCGATTGGAAAAAACATTGCAGATCATAAGTTTAGACAAATTTCAGCTCTTTGAAATGTATTGCAATTTTAACGCACTAATTATGTGGATAAGTTAAAAGAATTCCACAGACTTTCAAGTAATTTTACTGACAAGAAAAACCAATTTTTCTAAAATCAAAATTGAGTAGAAGGCGATTTGAAAAAACATTGCAGATCATAAGTTTAGACAAATTTAAGCACTTTGAAATGTATTGCAATTTCAACGCACTAATTATGTGGCTAAGTTAAAAGCATTTCCATTGACTTTCAAGTAATTTTACTGACAAGAAAAACCAATGTTTCTAAAATCGAAATTGAGTAAAAGGCGTTTTGAAAAAAAAAATTGCAGATCCTAAGTTTAGACAATTTTCAGCACATTGAGATGTATTGCAATTTTAACTCACTAATTATGTGGATAAGTTAAAAGATTTCCACAGACTTTCAAGTAATCTTACTGACAAGAAAAACCAATTTTTCTAAAATCAAAACTGAGTAAAAGGCGATTTGAAAAAAAATTCCATAAACAAAATTTAGACAAATTTCAGCACTTTGAAATGTATTGCACTTTTAACGCACTAATTATATGTATAAGTTAAAAGCATTTCCATTGACTTTCAAGTAAGTTTACAGACAAGAAAAACCAATATTTCTAAAATCAAAAGTGAGTTAAGGGCGATTTGAAAAAAAATTGCAGATCCTAAGTTTAGACAATTTTCAGCACATTGAGATGTATTGCAATTTTAACGCACTAATTATGTAGATAAGTTAAAAGCATTTCCACAGACTTTCAAGTAATCTTACTGACAAGAAAAACCAATTTTTCTAAAATCAAAATTCAGTAAAAGGCGATTTGAAAAAAAATTGCAGATCTTAAGTTTAGACAATTTTCAGCACATTGAGATGTATTGCAATTTTAACGCACTAATTATGTGGATAAGTTAAAAGAATTCCACAGACTTTAAAGTAATTTTACTGACAAGAAAAACCAATTTTTCTAAAATCAAAATTGAGTAGAAGGCGATTTGAAAAAACATTGCAGATCATAAGTTTAGACAAATTTAAGCACTTTGAAATGTATTGCAATTTCAACGCACTAATTATGTGGCTAAGTTAAAAGCATTTCCATTGACTTTCAAGTAATTTTACTGACAAGAAAAACCAATGTTTCTAAAATCTAAATTAAGTAAAAGGCGTTTTGAAAAAAAAAATTGCAGATCATAAGTTTAGACAATTTTCAGCACTTTGAAATGTATTGCAATTTTAATGCACTATATATGTGGATAAGTTAAAAGCATTTCCACTGACTTTTAAGTAATTTTACTGACAAGAAAAACAATTTCAAAAAAATCAAAACTGAGTAGAAGGCGATTTGAAAAAAAATTGCAGAAACCAAATTTAGACAATTATCAGCACTTCGAAATGTATTGCAATTTTAACGCACTAATTATATGGATAAGTTAAAAGCATTTCCACAGACTTTCAAGTAATTTTACTGACAAGAAAAACCAATTTTTTTAATCAAAATTGAGTAGAAGGCGATTGGAAAAAAATTGCAGATCATAAGTTTAGACAAATTTCAGCACTTTGAAATGTATTGCAATTTCAACGCACTAATTATGTGGCTAAGTTAAAAGCATTTCCGTTGACTTTCAAGTAATTTTATAGACAGGAAAAACCAATGTTTCTAAAATCGAAATTGAGTAAAAGGCGATTGGAAAAAAAATTGCAGATCATAAGTTTAGACAAATTTCAGCACTTTGAAATGTATTGCAATTTCAACGCACTATATATGTGGATAAGTTAAAAGTATTTCCACTGACTTTCAAGTAATTTTACTGACAAGAAAAACTAATTTCAAAAAAATCAAAACTGAGTAGATGGCGATTGGAAAAAACATTGCAGATCATAAGTTTAGACAAATTTCAGCTCTTTGAAATGTATTGCAATTTTAACGCACTAATTATGTGGCTAAGTTAAAAGCATTTCCATTGACTTTCAAGTAATTTTACTGACAAGAAAAACCAATTTTTTAAAATCAAAATTGAGTAGAAGGCGATTTGAAAAAAAATTGCAGATCCTAAGTTTAGACAATTTTCAGCACATTCAGATGTATTGCAATTTTAACGCACTAATTATGTGGATAAGTTAAAAGCAATTCCACAGACTTTCAAGTAATTTTACTGACAAGAAAAACCAATTTTTCTAAAATCAAAACTGAGTAAAAGGCGATTTGAAAAAAAATTGCAGAAACAAAATTTAGACAATTATCAGCACATTGAAATGTATTGCAATTTTAACGCACTAATTATATAGATAAGTTAAAAGCATTTCCATTGACTTTCAAGTAAGTTTACAGACAAGAAAAACCAATATTTCTAAAATCAAAAGTGAGTTAAAGGCGATTTGAAAAAAAATTGCAGATCCTAAGTTTAGACAATTTTCAACACATTGAGATGTATTGCAATTTTAACGCACTAATTATGTAGATAAGTTAAAAGAATTCCACAGACTTTCAAGTAATTTTACTGACAAGAAAAACCAATTTTTCCAAAAATCAAAATTGAGTAGAAGGCGATTTGAAAAAACATTGCAGATCATAAGTTTAGACAAATTTAAGCACTTTGAAATGTATTGCAATTTCAACGCACTAATTATGTGGCTAAGTTAAAAGCATTTCCATTGACTTTCAAGTAATTTTACTGACAAGAAAAACCAATGTTTCTAAAATCGAAATTGAGTAAAAGGCGTTTTGAAAAAAAAAATTGCAGATCATAAGTTTAGACAATTTTCAGCACTTTGAAATGTATTGCAATTTTAATGCACTATATATGTGGATAAGGTAAAAGCATTTCCACTGACTTTCAAGTAATTTTACTGACAAGAAAAACAATTTCAAAAAAATCAAAACTGAGTAGAAGGCGATTTGAAAAAAAATTGCAGAAACAAAATTTAGACAATTATCAGCACTTTGAAATGTATTGCAATTTTAACGCACTAATTATGTGGATAAGTTAAAAGCATTTCCATTGACTTTCAAGTAAGTTTACTGACTAGAAAAACCAATATTTCTAAAATCAAAAGTGAGTTAAAGGCGATTGGAAAAAACATTGCAGATCATAAGTTTAGACAAATTTCAGCACTTTGAAATGTATTGCAATTTCAACGCACTAATTATGTGGCTAAGTTAAAAGCATTTCCATTGACTTTCAAGTAATTTTACTGACAAGAAAAACCAATTTTTCTAAAATCAAAACTGAGTAAAAGGCGATTTTAAAAAAAATTCCATAAACAAAATTTAGACAATTATCAGCACATTGAAATGTATTGCACTTTTAACGCACTAATTATATGTATAAGTTAAAAGCATTTCCATTGACTTTCAAGTAAGTTTACAGACAAGAAAAACCAATATTTCTAAAATCAAAAGTGAGTTAAGGGCGATTTGAAAAAAAATTGCAGATCCTAAGTTTAGACAATTTTCAGCACATTGAGATGTATTGCAATTTTAACGCACTAATTATGTAGATAAGTTAAAAGCATTTCCACAGACTTTCAAGTAATCTTACTGACAAGAAAAACCAATTTTTCTAAAATCAAAATTCAGTAAAAGGCGATTTGAAAAAAAATTGCAGATCTTAAGTTTAGACAATTTTCAGCACATTGAGATGTATTGCAATTTTAACGCACTAATTATGTGGATAAGTTAAAAGCATTTCCACAGACTTTCAAGTAATTTTACTGACAAGAAAAACCAATTTTTCTAAAATCAAAACTGAGTAAAAGGCGATTTGAAAAAAAATTGCAGAAACAAAATTTAGACAATTATCAGCACATTGAAATGTATTGCAATTTTAACGCACTAATTATATAGATAAGTTAAAAGCATTTCCATTGACTTTCAAGTAAGTTTACAGACAAGAAAAACCAATATTTCTAAAATCAAAAGTGAGTTAAAGGCGATTTGAAAAAAAATTGCAGATCCTAAGTTTAGACAATTTTCAACACATTGAGATGTATTGCAATTTTAACGCACTAATTATGTAGATAAGTTAAAAGAATTCCACAGACTTTAAAGTAATTTTACTGACAAGAAAAACCAATTTTTCTAAAATCAAAATTGAGTAGAAGGCGATTTGAAAAAACATTGCAGATCATAAGTTTAGACAAATTTAAGCACTTTGAAATGTATTGCAATTTCAACGCACTAATTATGTGGCTAAGTTAAAAGCATTTCCATTGACTTTCAAGTAATTTTACTGACAAGAAAAACCAATGTTTCTAAAATCGAAATTAAGTAAAAGGCGTTTTGAAAAAAAAAATTGCAGATCATAAGTTTAGACAATTTTCAGCACTTTGAAATGTATTGCAATTTTAATGCACTATATATGTGGATAAGTTAAAAGCATTTCCACTGACTTTTAAGTAATTTTACTGACAAGAAAAACAATTTCAAAAAAATCAAAACTGAGTAGAAGGCGATTTGAAAAAAAATTGCAGAAACCAAATTTAGACAATTATCAGCACTTCGAAATGTATTGCAATTTTAACGCACTAATTATATGGATAAGTTAAAAGCATTTCCACAGACTTTCAAGTAATTTTACTGACAAGAAAAACCAATTTTTTTAATCAAAATTGAGTAGAAGGCGATTGGAAAAAAATTGCAGATCATAAGTTTAGACAAATTTCAGCACTTTGAAATGTATTGCAATTTCAACGCACTAATTATGTGGCTAAGTTAAAAGCATTTCCGTTGACTTTCAAGTAATTTTATAGACAGGAAAAACCAATGTTTCTAAAATCGAAATTGAGTAAAAGGCGTTTTGAAAAAAAATTGCAGATCATAAGTTTAGACAATTTTCAGCACTTTGAAATGTATTGCAATTTTTACGCACTATATATGTGGATAAGTTAAAAGTATTTCCACTGACTTTCAAGTAATTTTACTGACAAGAAAAACTAATTTCAAAAAAATCAAAACTGAGTAGAAGGCGATTTGAAAAAAAATTGCAGAAACAAAATTTAGACAATTATCAGCACTTTGAAATGTATTGCAATTTTAACGCACTAATTATGTGGATAAGTTAAAAGCATTTCCATTGACTTTCAAGTAAGTTTACTGACTAGAAAAACCAATATTTCTAAAATCAAAAGTGAGTTAAAGGCGATTTGAAAAAAAATTGCAGATCCTAAATTTAGACAATTTTCAGCACATTGAGATGTATTGCAATTTTAACGCACTAATTATGTAGATAAGTTAAAAGCATTTCCACAGACTTTCAAGTAATTTTACTGACAAGAAAAACCAATTTTTCTAAAATCAAAAATCAGTAGAAGGCGATTGGAAAAAAAATTGCAGATCATAAGTTTAGACAAATTTCAGCACTTTGAAATGTATTGCAATTTCAACGCACTAATTATGTGGCTAAGTTAAAAGCATTTCTATTGACTTTCAAGTAATTTTACTGACAAGAAAAACCAATTTTTCTAAAATCAAAATTGAGTAGATGGCGATTGGAAAAAACATTGCAGATCATAAGTTTAGACAAATTTCAGCTCTTTGAAATGTATTGCAATTTTGACGCACTAATTATGTGGCTAAGTTAAAAGTATTTCCATTGACTTTCAAGTAATTTTACTGACAAGAAAAACCAATTTTTTAAAATCAAAATTGAGTAGAAGGCGATTTGAAAAAAAATTGCAGATCCTAAGTTTAGACAATTTTCAGCACATTCAGATGTATTGCAATTTTAACGCACTAATTATGTGGATAAGTTAAAAGCATTTCCACAGACTTTCAAGTAATTTTACTGACAAGAAAAACCAATATTTCTAAAATCAAAAGTGAGTTAAAGGCGATTTGAAAAAAAATTGCAGATCCTAAGTTTAGACAATTTTCAACACATTGAGATGTATTGCAATTTTAACGCACTAATTATGTAGATAAGTTAAAAGCATTTCCACAGACTTTCAAGTAATTTTACTGACAAGAAAAACCAATTTTTCTAAAATCAAAAATCAGTAGAAGGCGATTGGAAAAAAAATTGCAGATCATAAGTTTAGACAAATTTCAGCACTTTGAAATGTATTGCAATTTCAACGCACTAATTATGTGGCTAAGTTAAAAGCATTTCTATTGACTTTCAAGTAATTTTACTGACAAGAAAAACCAATTTTTCTAAAATCAAAATTGAGTAGATGGCGATTGGAAAAAACATTGCAGATCATAAGTTTAGACAAATTTCAGCTCTTTGAAATGTATTGCAATTTTGACGCACTAATTATGTGGCTAAGTTAAAAGTATTTCCATTGACTTTCAAGTAATTTTACTGACAAGAAAAACCAATTTTTTAAAATCAAAATTGAGTAGAAGGCGATTTGAAAAAAAATTGCAGATCCTAAGTTTAGACAATTTTCAGCACATTCAGATGTATTGCAATTTTAACGCACTAATTATGTAGATAAGTTAAAAGCATGTCCACAGACTTTCAAGTAATCTTACTGACAAGAAAAACCAATTTTTCTAAAATCAAAATTCAGTAAAAGGCGATTTGAAAAAAAATTGCAGATCCTAAGTTTAGACAATTTTCAGCACATTGAGATGTATTGCAATTTTAACGCACTAATTATGTGGATAAGTTAAAAGAATTCCACAGACTTTCAAGTAATTTTACTGACAAGAAAAACCAATTTTTCTAAAATCAAAATTGAGTAGAAGGCGATTTGAAAAAACATTGCAGATCATAAGTTTAGACAAATTTAAGCACTTTGAAATGTATTGCAATTTCAACGCACTAATTATGTGGCTAAGTTAAAAGCATTTCCATTGACTTTCAAGTAATTTTACTGACAAGAAAAACCAATGTTTCTAAAATCGAAATTGAGTAAAAGGCGTTTTGAAAAAAAAAATTGCAGATCCTAAGTTTAGACAATTTTCAGCACATTGAGATGTATTGCAATTTTAACGCACTAATTATGTAGATAAGTTAAAAGAATTCCACAGACTTTCAAGTAATTTTACTGACAAGAAAAACCAATTTTTCTAAAATCAAAATTGAGTAGAAGGCGATTTGAAAAAACATTGCAGATCATAAGTTTAGACAAATTTAAGCACTTTGAAATGTATTGCAATTTCAACGCACTAATTATGTGGCTAAGTTAAAAGCATTTCCATTGACTTTCAAGTAATTTTACTGACAAGAAAAACCAATGTTTCTAAAATCGAAATTGAGTAAAAGGCGTTTTGAAAAAAAAAATTGCAGATCCTAAGTTTAGACAATTTTCAGCACATTGAGATGTATTGCAATTTTAACGCACTAATTATGTAGATAAGTTAAAAGCACTTCCACAGTTTTTCAAGTAATCTTACTGACAAGAAAAACCAATTTTTCTAAAATCAAAATTCAGTAAAAGGCGATTTGAAAAAAAATTGCAGATCCTAAGTTTAGACAATTTTCAGCACATTGAGATGTATTGCAATTTTAACTCACTAATTATGTGGATAAGTTAAAAGATTTCCACAGACTTTCAAGTAATTTTACTGACAAGAAAAACCAATTTTTCTAAAATCAAAACTGAGTAAAAGGCGATTTGAAAAAAAATTGCAGAAACAAAATTTAGACAATTATCAGCACATTGAAATGTATTGCAATTTTAACGAACTAATTATATGGATAAGTTAAAAGCATTTCCATTGACTTTCAAGTACGTTTACAGACAAGAAAAACCAATATTTCTAAAATCAAAAGTGAGTTAAAGGCTATTTGAAAAAAAATTGCAGATCCTAAGTTTAGACAATTTTCAGCACATTGAGATGTATTGCAATTTTAACGCACTAATTATGTAGATAAGTTAAAAGCACTTCCACAGACTTTCAAGTAATCTTACTGACAAGAAAAACCAATTTTTCTAAAATCAAAACTGAGTAAAAGGCGATTTGAAAAAAAATTCCATAAACAAAATTTAGACAAATTTCAGCACTTTGAAATGTATTGCAATTTCAACGCACTAATTATGTGGCTAAGTTAAAAGCATTTCCATTGACTTTCAAGTAATTTTACTGACAAGAAAAACCAATTTTTTAAAATCAAAATTGAGTAGAAGGCGATTTGAAAAAAAATTGCAGATCCTAAGTTTAGACAATTTTCAGCACATTCAGATGTATTGCAATTTTAACGCATTAATTATGTGGATAAGTTAAAAGCATTTCCACAGACTTTCAAGTAATTTTACTGACAAGAAAAACCAATTTTTTTAATCAAAATTGAGTAGAAGGCGATTGGAAAAAAAATTGCAGATCATAAGTTTAGACAAATTTCAGCACATTCAGATGTATTGCAATTTTAACGCACTAATTATGTGGCTAAGTTAAAAGCATTTCTATTGACTTTCAAGTAATTTTACTGACAAGAAAAACCAATTTTTCTAAAATCAAAATTGAGTAGATGGCGATTGGAAAAAACATTGCAGATCATAAGTTTAGACAAATTTCAGCTCTTTGAAATGTATTGCAATTTTGACGCACTAATTATGTGGCTAAGTTAAAAGCATTTCCATTAACTTTCAAGTAATTTTACTGACAAGAAAAACCAATTTTTTAAAATCAAAATTGAGTAGAAGGCGATTTGAAAAAAAATTGCAGATCCTAAGTTTAGACAATTTTCAGCACATTCAGATGTTTTGCAATTTTAACGCACTAATTATGTGGATAAGTTAAAAGCATTTCCACAGACTTTCAAGTAATTTTACTGACAAGAAAAACCAATTTTTCTAAAATCAAAACTGAGTAAAAGGCGATTTGAAAAAAAATTGCAGAAACAAAATTTAGACAATTATCAGCACATTGAAATGTATTGCAATTTTAACGCAATAATTATATAGATAAGTTAAAAGCATTTCCATTGACTTTCAAGTAAGTTTACAGACAAGAAAAACCAATATTTCTAAAATCAAAAGTGAGTTAAAGGCGATTTGAAAAAAAATTGCAGATCCTAAGTTTAGACAATTTTCAACACATTGAGATGTATTGCAATTTTAACGCACTAATTATGTAGATAAGTTAAAAGCATGTCCACAGACTTTCAAGTAATCTTACTGACAAGAAAAACCAATTTTTCTAAAATCAAAATTCAGTAAAAGGCGATTTGAAAAAAAATTGCAGATCCTAAGTTTAGACAATTTTCAGCACATTGAGATGTATTGCAATTTTAACGCACTAATTATGTGGATAAGTTAAAAGAATTCCACAGACTTTCAAGTAATTTTACTGACAAGAAAAACCAATTTTTCCAAAAATCAAAATTGAGTAGAAGGCGATTTGAAAAAACATTGCAGATCATAAGTTTAGACAAATTTAAGCACTTTGAAATGTATTGCAATTTCAACGCACTAATTATGTGGCTAAGTTAAAAGCATTTCCATTGACTTTCAAGTAATTTTACTGACAAGAAAAACCAATGTTTCTAAAATCGAAATTGAGTAAAAGGCGTTTTGAAAAAAAAAATTGCAGATCATAAGTTTAGACAATTTTCAGCACTTTGAAATGTATTGCAATTTTAATGCACTATATATGTGGATAAGGTAAAAGCATTTCCACTGACTTTCAAGTAATTTTACTGACAAGAAAAACAATTTCAAAAAAATCAAAACTGAGTAGAAGGCGATTTGAAAAAAAATTGCAGAAACAAAATTTAGACAATTATCAGCACTTTGAAATGTATTGCAATTTTAACGCACTAATTATGTGGATAAGTTAAAAGCATTTCCATTGACTTTCAAGTAAGTTTACTGACTAGAAAAACCAATATTTCTAAAATCAAAAGTGAGTTAAAGGCGATTGGAAAAAACATTGCAGATCATAAGTTTAGACAAATTTCAGCACTTTGAAATGTATTGCAATTTCAACGCACTAATTATGTGGCTAAGTTAAAAGCATTTCCATTGACTTTCAAGTAATTTTACTGACAAGAAAAACCAATTTTTTAAAATCAAAATTGAGTAGAAGGCGATTTGAAAAAAAATTGCAGATCCTAAGTTTAGACAATTTTCAGCACATTGAGATGTATTGCAATTTTAACGCACTAATTATGTAGATAAGTTAAAAGCACTTCCACAGACTTTCAAGTAATCTTACTGACAAGAAAAACCAATTTTTCTAAAATCAAAATTCAGTAAAAGGCGATTTGAAAAAAAATTGCAGATCCTAAGTTTAGACAATTTTCAGCACATTGAGATGTATTGCAATTTTAACGCACTAATTATGTAGATAAGTTAAAAGCACTTCCACAGACTTTCAAGTAATCTTACTGACAAGAAAAAACAATTTTTCTAAAATCAAAACTGAGTAAAAGGCGATTTGAAAAAAAATTCCAGAAACAAAATTTAGACAAATTTCAGCACTTTGAAATGTATTGCAATTTCAACGCACTAATTATGTGGCTAAGTTAAAAGCATTTGCTTTGACTTTCAAGTAATTTTATAGACAGGAAAAACCAATGTTTCTAAAATCGAAATTGAGTAAAAGGCGTTTTGAAAAAAAATTGCAGATCATAAGTTTAGACAATTTTCAGCACTTTGAAATGTATTGCAATTTTTACGCACTATATATGTGGATAAGTTAAAAGTATTTCCACTGACTTTCAAGTAATTTTACTGACAAGAAAAACTAATTTCAAAAAAATCAAAACTGAGTAGAAGGCGATTTGAAAAAAAATTGCAGAAACAAAATTTAGACAATTATCAGCACTTTGAAATGTATTGAATTTTAACGCACTAATTATGTGGATAAGTTAAAAGCATTTCCATTGACTTTCAAGTAAGTTTACTGACTAGAAAAACCAATATTTCTAAAATCAAAAGTGAGTTAAAGGCGATTTGAAAAAAAATTGCAGATCCTAAGTTTAGACAATTTTCAGCACATTGAGATGTATTGTAATTTTAACGCACTAATTATGTAGATAAGTTAAAAGCATTTCCACAGACTTTCAAGTAATTTTACTGACAAGAAAAACCAATTTTTCTAAAATCAAAAATCAGTAGAAGGCGATTGGAAAAAAAATTGCAGATCATAAGTTTAGACAAATTTCAGCACTTTGAAATGTATTGCAATTTCAACGCACTAATTATGTGGCTAAGTTAAAAGCATTTCTATTGACTTTCAAGTAATTTTACTGACAAGAAAAACCAATTTTTCTAAAATCAAAATTGAGTAGATGGCGATTGGAAAAAACATTGCAGATCATAAGTTTAGACAAATTTCAGCACTTTGAAATGTATTGCAATTTCAACGCACTAATTATGTGGCTAAGTTAAAAGCATTTCCATTGACTTTCAAGTAAGTTTACAGACAAGAAAAACCAATATTTCTAAAATCAAAAGTGAGTTAAAGGCGATTTGAAAAAAAATTGCAGATCCTAAGTTTAGACAATTTTCAGCACATTGAGATGTAATGCAATTTTAACGCACTAATTATGTAGATAAGTTAAAAGCACTTCCACAGACTTTCAAGTAATCTTACTGACAAGAAAAACCAATTTTTCTAAAATCAAAATTCAGTAAAAGGCGATTTGAAAAAAAATTGCAGATCCTAAGTTTAGACAATTTTCAGCACATTAAGATGTATTGCAATTTTAACTCACTAATTATGTGGCTAAGTTAAAAGCATTTGCTTTGACTTTCAAGTAATTTTATAGACAGGAAAAACCAATGTTTCTAAAATCGAAATTGAGTAAAAGGCGTTTTGAAAAAAAATTGCAGATCATAAGTTTAGACAATTTTCAGCACTTTGAAATGTATTGCAATTTTTACGCACTATATATGTGGATAAGTTAAAAGTATTTCCACTGACTTTCAAGTAATTTTACTGACAAGAAAAACTAATTTCAAAAAAATCAAAACTGAGTAGAAGGCGATTTGAAAAAAAATTGCAGAAACAAAATTTAGACAATTATCAGCACTTTGAAATGTATTGCAATTTTAACGCACTAATTATGTGGCTAAGTTAAAAGCATTTGCTTTGACTTTCAAGTAATTTTATAGACAGGAAAAACCAATGTTTCTAAAATCGAAATTGAGTAAAAGGCGTTTTGAAAAAAAATTGCAGATCATAAGTTTAGACAATTTTCAGCACTTTGAAATGTATTGCAATTTTTACGCACTATATATGTGGATAAGTTAAAAGTATTTCCACTGACTTTCAAGTAATTTTACTGACAAGAAAAACTAATTTCAAAAAAATCAAAACTGAGTAGAAGGCGATTTGAAAAAAAATTGCAGAAACAAAATTTAGACAATTATCAGCACTTTGAAATGTATTGCAATTTTAACGCACTAATTATGTGGATAAGTTAAAAGCATTTCCATTGACTTTCAAGTAAGTTTACTGACTAGAAAAACCAATATTTCTAAAATCAAAAGTGAGTTAAAGGCGATTTGAAAAAAAATTGCAGATCCTAAGTTTAGACAATTTTCAGCACATTGAGATGTATTGCAATTTTAACGCACTAATTATGTAGATAAGTTAAAAGCATTTCCACAGACTTTCAAGTAATTTTACTGACAAGAAAAACCAATTTTTCTAAAATCAAAAATCAGTAGAAGGCGATTGGAAAAAAAATTGCAGATCATAAGTTTAGACAAATTTCAGCACTTTGAAATGTATTGCAATTTCAACGCACTAATTATGTGGCTAAGTTAAAAGCATTTCTATTGACTTTCAAGTAATTTTACTGACAAGAAAAACCAATTTTTCTAAAATCAAAATTGAGTAGATGGCGATTGGAAAAAACATTGCAGATCATAAGTTTAGACAAATTTCAGCACTTTGAAATGTATTGCAATTTCAACGCACTAATTATGTGGCTAAGTTAAAAGCATTTCCATTGACTTTCAAGTAATTTTACTGACAAGAAAAACCAATTTTTTAAAATCAAAATTGAGTAGAAGGCGATTTGAAAAAAAATTGCAGATCCTAAGTTTAGACAATTTTCAGCCCATTCAGATGTATTGCAATTTTAACGCACTAATTATGTGGATAAGTTAAAAGCATTTCCACAGACTTTCAAGTAATTTTACTGACAAGAAAAACCAATTTTTCTAAAATCAAAACTGAGTAAAAGGCGATATGAAAAAAAATTGCAGAAACAAAATTTAGACAATTATCAGCACATTGAAATGTATTGCAATTTTAACGCACTAATTATATGGATAAGTTAAAAGCATTTCCATTGACTTTCAAGTAAGTTTACAGACAAGAAAAACCAATATTTCTAAAATCAAAAGTGAGTTAAAGGCGATTTGAAAAAAAATTGCAGATCCTAAGTTTAGACAATTTTCAGCACATTGAGATGTAATGCAATTTTAACGCACTAATTATGTAGATAAGTTAAAAGCACTTCCACAGACTTTCAAGTAATCTTACTGACAAGAAAAACCAATTTTTCTAAAATCAAAATTCAGTAAAAGGCGATTTGAAAAAAAATTGCAGATCCTAAGTTTAGACAATTTTCAGCACATTAAGATGTATTGCAATTTTAACTCACTAATTATGTGGCTAAGTTAAAAGCATTTGCTTTGACTTTCAAGTAATTTTATAGACAGGAAAAACCAATGTTTCTAAAATCGAAATTGAGTAAAAGGCGTTTTGAAAAAAAATTGCAGATCATAAGTTTAGACAATTTTCAGCACTTTGAAATGTATTGCAATTTTTACGCACTATATATGTGGATAAGTTAAAAGTATTTCCACTGACTTTCAAGTAATTTTACTGACAAGAAAAACTAATTTCAAAAAAATCAAAACTGAGTAGAAGGCGATTTGAAAAAAAATTGCAGAAACAAAATTTAGACAATTATCAGCACTTTGAAATGTATTGCAATTTTAACGCACTAATTATGTGGCTAAGTTAAAAGCATTTGCTTTGACTTTCAAGTAATTTTATAGATAGGAAAAACCAATGTTTCTAAAATCGAAATTGAGTAAAAGGCGTTTTGAAAAAAAATTGCAGATCATAAGTTTAGACAATTTTCAGCACTTTGAAATGTATTGCAATTTTTACGCACTATATATGTGGATAAGTTAAAAGTATTTCCACTGACTTTCAAGTAATTTTACTGACAAGAAAAACTAATTTCAAAAAAATCAAAACTGAGTAGAAGGCGATTTGAAAAAAAATTGCAGAAACAAAATTTAGACAATTATCAGCACTTTGAAATGTATTGCAATTTTAACGCACTAATTATGTGGATAAGTTAAAAGCATTTCCATTGACTTTCAAGTAAGTTTACTGACTAGAAAAACCAATATTTCTAAAATCAAAAGTGAGTTAAAGGCGATTTGAAAAAAAATTGCAGATCCTAAGTTTAGACAATTTTCAGCACATTGAGATGTATTGCAATTTTAACGCACTAATTATGTAGATAAGTTAAAAGCATTTCCACAGACTTTCAAGTAATTTTACTGACAAGAAAAACCAATTTTTCTAAAATCAAAAATCAGTAGAAGGCGATTGGAAAAAAAATTGCAGATCATAAGTTTAGACAAATTTCAGCACTTTGAAATGTATTGCAATTTCAACGCACTAATTATGTGGCTAAGTTAAAAGCATTTCCATTGACTTTCAAGTAATTTTACTGACAAGAAAAACCAATTTTTTAAAATCAAAATTGAGTAGAAGGCGATTTGAAAAAAAATTGCAGATCCTAAGTTTAGACAATTTTCAGCACATTCAGATGTATTGCAATTTTAACGCACTAATTATGTGGATAAGTTAAAACCATTTCCACAGACTTTCAAGTAATTTTACTGACAAGAAAAACCAATGTTTCTAAAATCGAAATTGAGTAAAAGGCGTTTTGAAAAAAAAAATTGCAGATCATAAGTTTAGACAATTTTCAGCACTTTGAAATGTATTGCAATTTTAATGCACTATATATGTGGATAAGTTAAAAGCATTTCCACTGACTTTCAAGTAATTTTACTGACAAGAAAAACAATTTCAAAAAAATCAAAACTGAGTAGAAGGCGATTTGAAAAAAGAATTGCAGAAACAAAATTTAGACAATTATCAGCACTTTGAAATGTATTGCAATTTTAACGCACTAATTATGTGGATAAGTTAAAAGCATTTCCATTGACTTTCAAGTAAGTTTACTGACTAGAAAAACCAATATTTCTAAAATCAAAAGTGAGTTAAAGGCGATTTGAAAAAAAATGGCAGATCCTAAGTTTAGACAATTTTCAGCACATTGAGATGTATTGCAATTTTAACGCACTAATTATGTAGATAAGTTAAAAGCATTTCCACTGACTTTCAAGTAATTTTACTGACAAGAAAAACCAATTTTTCTAAAATCAAAATTCAGTAGAAGGCGATTTGAAAAAAAATTGCAGATCATAAGTTTGGACAAATTTCAGCACTTTGAAATGTATTGCAATTTCAACGCACTAATTATGTGGCTAAGTTAAAAGCATTTCTATTGACTTTCAAGTAATTTTACTGACAAGAAAAACCAATTTTTCTAAAATCAAAATTGAGTAGATGGCGATTGGAAAAAACATTGCAGATCATAAGTTTAGACAAATTTCAGCACTTTGAAATGTATTGCAATTTCAACGCACTAATTATGTGGCTAAGTTAAAAGCATTTCCATTGACTTTCAAGTAATTTTACTGACAAGAAAAACCAATTTTTTAAAATCAAAATTGAGTAGAAGGCGATTTGAAAAAACATTGCAGATCCTAAGTTTAGACAATTTTCAGCCCATTCAGATGTATTGCAATTTTAACGCACTAATTATGTGGATAAGTTAAAAGCATTTCCACAGACTTTCAAGTAATTTTACTGACAAGAAAAACCAATTTTTCTAAAATCAAAACTGAGTAAAAGGCGATTTGAAAAAAAATTGCAGAAACAAAATTTAGACAATTATCAGCACATTGAAATGTATTGCAATTTTAACGCACTAATTATATGGATAAGTTAAAAGCATTTCCATTGACTTTCAAGTAAGTTTACAGACAAGAAAAACCAATATTTCTAAAATCAAAAGTGATTTAAAGGCGATTTGAAAAAACATAGCAGATCATAAGTTTAGACAAATTTCAGCACTTTGAAATGTATTGCAATTTCAACGCACTAATTATGTGGCTAAGTTAAAAGCATTTCCATTGACTTTCAAGTAATTTTACTGACAAGAAAAACCAATTTTTTAAAATCAAAATTGAGTAGAAGGCGATTTGAGAAAAAATTGCAGATCCTAAGTTTAGACAATTTTCAGCCCATTCAGATGTATTGCAATTTTAACGCACTAATTATGTGGATAAGTTAAAAGCATTTCCACAGACTTTCAAGTAATTTTACTGACAAGAAAAACCAATTTTTCTAAAATCAAAACTGAGTAAAAGGCAATTTGAAAAAAAATTGCAGAAACAAAATTTAGACAATTATCAGCACATTGAAATGTATTGCAATTTTAACGCACTAATTATATGGATAAGTTAAAAGCATTTCCATTGACTTTCAAGTAAGTTTACAGACAAGAAAAACCAATATTTCTAAAATCAAAAGTGAGTTAAAGGCGATTTGAAAAAAAATTGCAGATTCTAAGTTTAGACAATTTTCAGCACATTGAGATGTATTGCAATTTTAACGCAATAATTATGTAGATAAGTTAAAAGCACTTCCACAGACTTTCAAGTAATCTTACTGACAAGAAAAACCATTTTTTCTAAAATCAAAACTGAGTAAAAGGCGATTTGAAAAAAAATTGCAGAAACAAAATTTAGACAATTATCAGCACATTGAAATGTATTGCAATTTTAACGCACTAATTATATGGATAAGTTAAAAGCATTTCCATTGACTTTCAAGTAAGTTTACAGACAAGAAAAACCAATTGCAAAAAAATCAAAACTGAGTAGAAGGCGATTTGAAAAAAAATTGCAGAAACAAAATTTAGACAATTATCAGCACTTCGAAATGTATTGCAATTTTAACGCACTAATTATATGGATAAGTTAAAAGCATTTCCACAGACTTTCAAGTAATTTTACTGACAAGAAAAACCAATTTTTTAAATCAAAATTGAGTAGAAGGCGATTGGAAAAAAATTGCAGATCATAAGTTTAGACAAATTTCAGCACTTTGAAATGTATTGCAATTTCAACGCACTAATTATGTGGCTAAGTTAAAAGCATTTCTATTGACTTTCAAGTAATTTTACTGACAAGAAAAACCAATTTTTCTAAAATCAAAATGAGTAGATGGCGATTGGAAAAAACATTGCAGAAACAAAATTTAGACAATTATCAGCACTTTGAAATGTATTGCAATTTTAACGCACTAATTATGTGGATAAGTTAAAAGCATTTCCATTGACTTTCAAGTAAGTTTACTGACTAGAAAAACCAATATTTCTAAAATCAAAAATCAGTAGAAGGCGATTTGAAAAAAAATTGCAGATCCTAAGTTTAGACAATTTTCAGCACATTCAGATGTATTGCAATTTTAACGCACTAATTATGTGGATAAGTTAAAAGCATTTCCACAGACTTTCAAGTAATTTTACTGACAAGAAAAACCAATTTTTCTAAAATCAAAACTGAGTAAAAGGCGATTTGAAAAAAAATTGCAGAAACAAAATTTAGACAATTATCAGCACATTGAAATGTATTGCAATTTTAACGCACTAATTATATGGATAAGTTAAAAGCATTTCCATTGACTTTCAAGTAAGTTTACAGACAAGAAAAACCAATATTTCTAAAATCAAAAGTGAGTTAAAGGCGATTTGAAAAAAAATTGCAGATTCTAAGTTTAGACAATTTTCAGCACATTGATATGTATTGCAATTTTAACGCAATAATTATGTAGATAAGTTAAAAGCACTTCCACAGACTTTCAAGTAATCTTACTGACAAGAAAAACCATTTTTTCTAAAATCAAAACTGAGTAAAAGGCGATTTGAAAAAAAATTGCAGAAACAAAATTTAGACAATTATCAGCACATTGAAATGTATTGCAATTTTAACGCACTAATTATATGGATAAGTTAAAAGCATTTCCATTGACTTTCAAGTAAGTTTACAGACAAGAAAAACCAATTGCAAAAAAATCAAAACTGAGTAGAAGGCGATTTGAAAAAAAATTGCAGAAACAAAATTTAGACAATTATCAGCACTTCGAAATGTATTGCAATTTTAACGCACTAATTATATGGATAAGTTAAAAGCATTTCCACAGACTTTCAAGTAATTTTACTGACAAGAAAAACCAATTTTTTAAATCAAAATTGAGTAGAAGGCGATTGGAAAAAAATTGCAGATCATAAGTTTAGACAAATTTCAGCACTTTGAAATGTATTGCAATTTCAACGCACTAATTATGTGGCTAAGTTAAAAGCATTTCTATTGACTTTCAAGTAATTTTACTGACAAGAAAAACCAATTTTTCTAAAATCAAAATGAGTAGATGGCGATTGGAAAAAACATTGCAGAAACAAAATTTAGACAATTATCAGCACTTTGAAATGTATTGCAATTTTAACGCACTAATTATGTGGATAAGTTAAAAGCATTTCCATTGACTTTCAAGTAAGTTTACTGACTAGAAAAACCAATATTTCTAAAATCAAAAATCAGTAGAAGGCGATTTGAAAAAAAATTGCAGATCCTAAGTTTAGACAATTTTCAGCACATTCAGATGTATTGCAATTTTAACGCACTAATTATGTGGATAAGTTAAAAGCATTTCCACAGACTTTCAAGTAATTTTACTGACAAGAAAAACCAATTTTTCTAAAATCAAAACTGAGTAAAAGGCGATTTGAAAATAAATTGCAGAAACAAAATTTAGACAATTATCAGCACATTGAAATGTATTGCAATTTTAACGCACTAATTATATGGATAAGTTAAAAGCATTTCCATTGACTTTCAAGTAAGTTTACAGACAAGAAAAACCAATATTTCTAAAATCAAAAGTGAGTTAAAGGCGATTTGAAAAAAAATTGCAGATCCTAAGTTTAGACAATTTTCAGCACATTGAGATGTATTGCAATTTTAACGCACTAATTATGTAGATAAGTTAAAAGCATTTCCACAGACTTTCAAGTAATCTTACTGACAAGAAAAACCAATTTTTCTAAAATCAAAATTCAGTAAAAGGCGATTTGAAAAAAAATTGCAGATCCTAAGTTTAGACAATTTTCAGCACATTGAGATGTATTGCAATTTTAACGCACTAATTATGTGGATAAGTTAAAAGCATTTCCATTGACTTTCAAGTAAGTTTACTGACTAGAAAAACCAATATTTCTAAAATCAAAAATCAGTAGAAGGCGATTGGAAAAAAAATTGCAGATCATAAGTTTAGACAAATTTCAGCACTTTGAAATGTATTGCAATTTCAACGCACTAATTATGTGGCTAAGTTAAAAGCATTTCTATTGACTTTCAAGTAATTTTACTGACAAGAAAAACCAATTTTTCTAAAATCAAAAATCAGTAGAAGGCGATTGGAAAAAAAATTGCAGATCATAAGTTTAGACAAATTTCAGCACTTTGAAATGTATTGCAATTTCAACGCACTAATTATGTGGCTAAGTTAAAAGCATTTCTATTGACTTTCAAGTAATTTTACTGACAAGAAAAACCAATTTTTCTAAAATCAAAATTGAGTAGATGGCGATTGGAAAAAACATTGCAGATCATAAGTTTAGACAAATTTCAGCACTTTGAAATGTATTGCAATTTCAACGCACTAATTATGTGGCTAAGTTAAAAGCATTTCCATTGACTTTCAAGTAATTTTACTGACAAGAAAAACCAATTTTTCTAAAATCAAAATTGAGTAGATGGCGATTTGAAAAAAAATTGCAGATCCTAAGTTTAGACAATTTTCAGCCCATTCAGATGTATTGCAATTTTAACGCACTAATTATGTGGATAAGTTAAAAGCATTTCCACAGACTTTCAAGTAATTTTACTGACAAGAAAAACCAATTTTTCTAAAATCAAAACTGAGTAAAAGGCGATTTGAAAAAAAATTGCAGAAACAAAATTTAGACAATTATCAGCACATTGAAATGTATTGCAATTTTAACGCACTAATTATATGGATAAGTTAAAAGCATTTCCATTGACTTTCAAGTAAGTTTACAGACAAGAAAAACCAATATTTCTAAAATCAAAAGTGAGTTAAAGGCGATTTGAAAAAAAATTGCAGATCCTAAGTTTAGACAATTTTCAGCACATTGAGATGTAATGCAATTTTAACGCACTAATTATGTAGATAAGTTAAAAGCACTTCCACAGACTTTCAAGTAATCTTACTGACAAGAAAAACCAATTTTTCTAAAATCAAAATTCAGTAAAAGGCGATTTGAAAAAAAATTGCAGATCCTAAGTTTAGACAATTTTCAGCACATTAAGATGTATTGCAATTTTAACTCACTAATTATGTGGCTAAGTTAAAAGCATTTGCTTTGACTTTCAAGTAATTTTATAGACAGGAAAAACCAATGTTTCTAAAATCGAAATTGAGTAAAAGGCGTTTTGAAAAAAAATTGCAGATCATAAGTTTAGACAATTTTCAGCACTTTGAAATGTATTGCAATTTTTACGCACTATATATGTGGATAAGTTAAAAGTATTTCCACTGACTTTCAAGTAATTTTACTGACAAGAAAAACTAATTTCAAAAAAATCAAAACTGAGTAGAAGGCGATTTGAAAAAAAATTGCAGAAACAAAATTTAGACAATTATCAGCACTTTGAAATGTATTGCAATTTTAACGCACTAATTATGTGGATAAGTTAAAAGCATTTCCATTGACTTTCAAGTAAGTTTACTGACTAGAAAAACCAATATTTCTAAAATCAAAAATCAGTAGAAGGCGATTTGAAAAAAAATTGCAGATCCTAAGTTTAGACAATTTTCAGCACATTCAGATGTATTGCAATTTTAACGCACTAATTATGTGGATAAGTTAAAAGCATTTCCACAGACTTTCAAGTAATTTTACTGACAAGAAAAACCAATTTTTCTAAAATCAAAACTGAGTAAAAGGCGATTTGAAAAAAAATTGCAGAAACAAAATTTAGACAATTATCAGCACATTGAAATGTATTGCAATTTTAACGCACTAATTATATGGATAAGTTAAAAGCATTTCCATTGACTTTCAAGTAAGTTTACAGACAAGAAAAACCAATATTTCTAAAATCAAAAGTGAGTTAAAGGCGATTTGAAAAAAAATTGCACATTCTAAGTTTAGACAATTTTCAGCACATTGAGATGTATTGCAATTTTAACGCAATAATTATGTAGATAAGTTAAAAGCACTTCCACAGACTTTCAAGTAATCTTACTGACAAGAAAAACCATTTTTTCTAAAATCAAAACTGAGTAAAAGGCGATTTGAAAAAAAATTGCAGAAACAAAATTTAGACAATTATCAGCACATTGAAATGTATTGCAATTTTAACGCACTAATTATATGGATAAGTTAAAAGCATTTCCATTGACTTTCAAGTAAGTTTACAGACAAGAAAAACCAATTGCAAAAAAATCAAAACTGAGTAGAAGGCGATTTGAAAAAAAATTGCAGAAACAAAATTTAGACAATTATCAGCACTTCGAAATGTATTGCAATTTTAACGCACTAATTATATGGATAAGTTAAAAGCATTTCCACAGACTTTCAAGTAATTTTACTGACAAGAAAAACCAATTTTTTAAATCAAAATTGAGTAGAAGGCGATTGGAAAAAAATTGCAGATCATAAGTTTAGACAAATTTCAGCACTTTGAAATGTATTGCAATTTCAACGCACTAATTATGTGGCTAAGTTAAAAGCATTTCTATTGACTTTCAAGTAATTTTACTGACAAGAAAAACCAATTTTTCTAAAATCAAAATGAGTAGATGGCGATTGGAAAAAACATTGCAGAAACAAAATTTAGACAATTATCAGCACTTTGAAATGTATTGCAATTTTAACGCACTAATTATGTGGATAAGTTAAAAGCATTTCCATTGACTTTCAAGTAAGTATACTGCCTAGAAAAACCAATATTTCTAAAATCAAAAATCAGTAGAAGGCGATTTGAAAAAAAATTGCAGATCCTAAGTTTAGACAATTTTCAGCACATTCAGATGTATTGCAATTTTAACGCACTATATATGTGGATAAGTTAAAAGCATTTCCACAGACTTTCAAGTAATTTTACTGACAAGAAAAACCAATTTTTCTAAAATCAAAACTGAGTAAAAGGCGATTTGAAAATAAATTGCAGAAACAAAATTTAGACAATTATCAGCACATTGAAATGTATTGCAATTTTAACGCACTAATTATATGGATAAGTTAAAAGCATTTCCATTGACTTTCAAGTAAGTTTACTGACTAGAAAAACCAATATTTCTAAAATCAAAAATCAGTAGAAGGCGATTGGAAAAAAAATTGCAGATCATAAGTTTAGACAAATTTCAGCACTTTGAAATGTATTGCAATTTCAACGCACTAATTATGTGGCTAAGTTAAAAGCATTTCCATTGACTTTCAAGTAAGTTTACAGACAAGAAAAACCAATATTTCTAAAATCAAAAGTGAGTTAAAGGCGATTTGAAAAAAAAATTGCAGATTCTAAGTTTAGACAATTTTCAGCACATTGAGATGTATTGCAATTTTAACGCAATAATTATGTAGATAAGTTAAAAGCACTTCCACAGACTTTCAAGTAATCTTACTGACAAGAAAAACCATTTTTTCTAAAATCAAAACTGAGTAAAAGGCGATTTGAAAAAAAATTGCAGAAACAAAATTTAGACAATTATCAGCACATTGAAATGTATTGCAATTTTAACGCACTAATTATATGGATAAGTTAAAAGCATTTCCATTGACTTTCAAGTAAGTTTACAGACAAGAAAAACCAATTGCAAAAAAATCAAAACTGAGTAGAAGGCGATTTTAAAAAAAATTGCAGAAACAAAATTTAGACAATTATCAGCACTTCGAAATGTATTGCAATTTTAACGCACTAATTATATGGATAAGTTAAAAGCATTTCCACAGACTTTCAAGTAATTTTACTGACAAGAAAAACCAATTTTTTAAATCAAAATTGAGTAGAAGGCGATTGGAAAAAAATTGCAGATCATAAGTTTAGACAAATTTCAGCACTTTGAAATGTATTGCAATTTCAACGCACTAATTATGTGGCTAAGTTAAAAGCATTTCTATTGACTTTCAAGTAATTTTACTGACAAGAAAAACCAATTTTTCTAAAATCAAAATGAGTAGATGGCGATTGGAAAAAACATTGCAGAAACAAAATTTAGACAATTATCAGCACTTTGAAATGTATTGCAATTTTAACGCACTAATTATGTGGATAAGTTAAAAGCATTTCCATTGACTTTCAAGTAAGTTTACTGACTAGAAAAACCAATATTTCTAAAATCAAAAATCAGTAGAAGGCGATTTGAAAAAAAATTGCAGATCCTAAGTTTAGACAATTTTCAGCACATTCAGATGTATTGCAATTTTAACGCACTAATTATGTGGATAAGTTAAAAGCATTTCCACAGACTTTCAAGTAATTTTACTGACAAGAAAAACCAATTTTTCTAAAATCAAAACTGAGTAAAAGGCGATTTGAAAAAAAATTGCAGAAACAAAATTTAGACAATTATCAGCACTTCGAAATGTATTGCAATTTTAACGCACTAATTATATGGATAAGTTAAAAGCATTTCCACAGACTTTCAAGTAATTTTACTGACAAGAAAAACCAATTTTTTAAATCAAAATTGAGTAGAAGGCGATTGGAAAAAAATTGCAGATCATAAGTTTAGACAAATTTCAGCACTTTGAAATGTATTGCAATTTCAACGCACTAATTATGTGGCTAAGTTAAAAGCATTTCCGTTGACTTTCAAGTAATTTTATAGACAGGAAAAACCAATGTTTCTAAAATCGAAATTGAGTAAAAGGCGTTTTGAAAAAAAATTGCAGATCATAAGTTTAGACAATTTTCAGCACTTTGAGATGTATTGCAATTTTAACGCACTAATTATGTAGATAAGTTAAAAGCATTTCCACAGACTTTCAAGTAATTTTACTGACAAGAAAAACCAATTTTTCTAAAATCAAAAATCAGTAGAAGGCGATTGGAAAAAAAATTGCAGATCATAAGTTTAGACAAATTTCAGCACCTTGAAATGTATTGCAATTTCAACGCACTAATTATGTGGCTAAGTTAAAAGCATTTCTATTGACTTTCAAGTAATTTTACTGACAAGAAAAACCAATTTTTCTAAAATCAAATTTGAGTAGATGGCGATTGGAAAAAACATTGCAGATCATAAGTTTAGACAAATTTCAGCACTTTGAAATGTATTGCAATTTCAACGCACTAATTATGTGGCTAAGTTAAAAGCATTTCCATTGACTTTCAAGTAATTTTACTGACAAGAAAAACCAATTTTTTAAAATCAAAATTGAGTAGAAGGCGATTTGAAAAAAAATTGCAGATCCTAAGTTTAGACAATTTTCAGCCCATTCAGATGTATTGCAATTTTAACGCACTAATTATGTGGATAAGTTAAAAGCATTTCCACAGACTTTCAAGTAATTTTACTGACAAGAAAAACCAATTTTTCTAAAATCAAAACTGAGTAAAAGGCGATTTGAAAAAAAATTGCAGAAACAAAATTTAGACAATTATCAGCACTTTGAAATGTATTGAATTTTAACGCACTAATTATGTGGATAAGTTAAAAGCATTTCCATTGACTTTCAAGTAAGTTTACTGACTAGAAAAACCAATATTTCTAAAATCAAAAGTGAGTTAAAGGCGATTTGAAAAAAAATTGCAGATCCTAAGTTTAGACAATTTTCAGCACATTGAGATGTATTGCAATTTTAACGCACTAATTATGTAGATAAGTTAAAAGCATTTCCCCAGACTTTCAAGTAATTTTACTGACAAGAAAAACCAATTTTTCTAAAATCAAAATTCAGTAGAAGGCGATTGGAAAAAAAATTGCAGATCATAAGTTTAGACAAATTTCAGCACTTTGAAATGTATTGCAATTTTAACGCACTAATTATATGGATAAGTTAAAAGCATTTCCATTGACTTTCAAGTAATTTTACTGATAAGAAAAACCAATGTTTCTAAAATCGAAATTGAGTAAAAGGCATTTAGAAAAAAAATTGCAGATCATAAGTATAGACAATTTTCAGCACTTTGAAATGTATTGCAATTTTTACGCACTATATATGTGGATAAGTTAAAAGTATTTCCACTGACTTTCAAGTAATTTTACTGACAAGAAAAACTAATTTCAAAAAAATCAAAACTGAGTAGAAGGCGATTTGAAAAAAAATTGCAGAAACAAAATTTAGACAATTATCAGCACTTTGAAATGTATTGCAATTTTAACGCACTAATTATGTGGATAAGTTAAAAGCATTTCCACAGACTTTCAAGTAATTTTACTGACAAGAAAAACCAATTTTTCTAAAATCAAAAATCAGTAGAAGGCGATTGGAAAAAAAATTGCAGATCATAAGTTTAGACAAATTTCAGCACTTTGAAATGTATTGCAATTTCAACGCACTAATTATGTGGCTAAGTTAAAAGCATTTCTATTGACTTTCAAGTAATTTTACTGACAAGAAAAACCAATTTTTCTAAAATCAAAATTGAGTAGATGGCGATTGGAAAAAACATTGCAGATCATAAGTTTAGACAAATTTCAGCACTTTGAAATGTATTGCAATTTCAACGCACTAATTATGTGGCTAAGTTAAAAGCATTTCCATTGACTTTCAAGTAATTTTACTGACAAGAAAAACCAATTTTTTAAAATCAAAATTGAGTAGAAGGCGATTTGAAAAAAAATTGCAGATCCTAAGTTTAGACAATTTTCAGCACATTCAGATGTATTGCAATTTTAACGCACTAATTATGTGGATAAGTTAAAAGCATTTCCACAGACTTTCAAGTAATTTTACTGACAAGAAAAACCAATTTTTCTAAAATCAAAACTGAGTAAAAGGCGATTTGAAAAAAAATTGCAGAAACAAAATTTAGACAATTATCAGCACATTGAAATGTATTGCAATTTTAACTCACTAATTATATGGATAAGTTAAAAGCATTTCCATTGACTTTCAAGTAAGTTTACAGACAAGAAAAACCAATATTTCTAAAATCAAAAGTGAGTTAAAGGCAATTTGAAAAAAAATTGCAGATCCTAAGTTTAGACAATTTTCAGCACATTGAGATGTATTGCAATTTTAACGCACTAATTATGTAGATAAGTTAAAAGCATTTCCCCAGACTTTCAAGTAATTTTACTGACAAGAAAAACCAATTTTTCTAAAATCAAAAATCAGTAGAAGGCGATTGGAAAAAAAATTGCAGATCATAAGTTTAGACAAATTTCAGCACTTTGAAATGTATTGCAATTTCAACGCACTAATTATGTGGCTAAGTTAAAAGCATTTCTATTGACTTTCAAGTAATTTTACTGATAAGAAAAACCAATTTTTCTAAAATCAAAATTGAGTAGATGGCGATTGGAAAAAACATTGCAGATCATAAGTTTAGACAAATTTCAGCACTTTGAAATGTATTGCAATTTCAACGCACTAATTATGTGGCTAAGTTAAAAGCATTTCCATTGACTTTCAAGTAATTTTACTGACAAGAAAAACCAATTTTTTAATATCAAAATTGAGTAGAAGGCGATTTGAAAAAAAAATTGCAGATCCTAAGTTTAGACAATTTTCAGCCCATTCAGATGTATTGCAATTTTAACGCACTAATTATGTGGATAAGTTAAAAGCATTTCCACAGACTTTCAAGTAATTTTACTGACAAGAAAAACCAATTTTTCTAAAATCAAAACTGAGTAAAAGGCGATTTGAAAAAAAATTGCAGAAACAAAATTTAGACAATTATCAGCACATTGAAATGTATTGCAATTTTAACGCACTAATTATATGGATAAGTTAAAAGCATTTCCATTGACTTTCAAGTAAGTTTACAGACAAGAAAAACCAATATTTCTAAAATCAAAAGTGAGTTAAAGGCGATTTTAAAAAAAATTGCAGATCCTAAGTTTAGACAATTTTCAGCACATTGAGATGTATTGCAATTTTAACGCACTAATTATGTAGATAAGTTAAAAGCACTTCCACAGACTTTCAAGTAATCTTACTGACAAGAAAAAACAATTTTTCTAAAATCAAAATTCAGTAAAAGGCGATTTGAAAAAAAATTGCAGATCCTAAGTTTAGACAATTTTCAGCACATTGAGATGTATTGCAATTTTAACTCACTAATTATGTGGATAAGTTAAAAGAATTCCACAGACTTTAAAGTAATATTACTGACAAGAAAAACCAATTTTTCTAAAATCAAAATACAGTAGAAAGCGATTTGAAAAAAAATTGCAAATCATAAGTTTAGACAAATTTCAGCACTTTGAAATGTATTGCAATTTCAACGCACTAATTATGTGGCTAAGTTAAAAGCATTTCTATTGACTTTCAAGTAATTTTACTGACAAGAATAATCAATTTTTCTAAAATCAAAATTGAGTAGATGGCGATTGGAAAAAACATTGCAGATCATAAGTTTAGACAAATTTCAGCACTTTGAAATGTATTGCAATTTCAACGCACTAATTATGTGGCTAAGTTAAAAGCATTTCCATTGACTTTCAAGTAATTTTACTGACAAGAAAAACCAATTTTTTAAAATCAAAATTGAGTAGAAGGCGATTTGAAAAAAAATTGCAGATCCTAAGTTTAGACAATTTTCAGCCCATTCAGATGTATTGCAATTTTAACGCACTAATTATGTGGATAAGTTAAAAGCATTTCCACAGACTTTCAAGTAATTTTACCGACAAGAAAAACCAATTTTTCTAAAATCAAAACTGAGTAAAAGGCGATTTGAAAAAAAATTGCACAAACAAAATTTATACAATTATCAGCACATTGAAATGTATTGCAATTTTAACGCACTAATTATATGGATAAGTTAAAAGCATTTCCATTGACTTTCAAGTAAGTTTACAGACAAGAAAAACCAATTTTTCTAAAATCAAAATTCAGTAAAAGGCGATTTGAAAAAAAATTGCAGATCCTAAGTTTAGACAATTTTCAGCACTTTGAAATGTATTGCAATTTTAACGCACTAATTATATGGATAAGTTAAAAGCATTTCCATTGACTTTCAAGTAATTTTACTGATAAGAAAAACCAATGTTTCTAAAATCGAAATTGAGTAAAAGGCATTTAGAAAAAAAATTGCAGATCAAAAGTATAGACGATTTTCATCACTTTGAAATGTATTGCAATTTTTACGCACTATATATGTGGATAAGTTAAAAGCATTTCCACTGACTTTCAAGTAATTTTACTGACAAGAAAAACCAATTTAAAAAAAATCAAAACTGAGTAGAAGGCGATTTGAAAAAAAATTGCAGAAACAAAATTTAGACAATTATCAGCACTTTGAAATGTATTGCAATTTTAACGCACTAATTATGTGGATAAGTTAAAAGCATTTCCATTGACTTTCAAGTAAGTTTACTGACTAGAAAAACCAATATTTATAAAATCAAAAGTGAGTTAAAGGCGATTTGAAAAAAAATTGCAGATCCTAAGTTTAGACAATTTTCAGCACATTGAGATGTATTGCATTTTTAACGCACTAATTATGTAGATAAGTTAAAAGCATTTCCACAGACTTTCAAGTAATTTTACTGACAAGAAAAACCAATTTTTCTAAAATCTCAATTTAGAAGGCGATTTGAAAAAAAATTGCAGATCCTAAGTTTAGACAATTTTCAGCACATTGAGATGTATTGCATTTTTAACGCACTAATTATGTAGATAAGTTAAAAGCATTTCCACAGACTTTCAAGTAATTTTACTAACAAGAAAAACCAATTTTTCTAAAATCTAAATTTAGAAGGCGATTTGAAAAAAAATTGCAGATCATAAGTTTGGACAAATTTCAGCACTTTGAAATGTATTGCAATTTCAACGCACTAATTATGTGGCTAAGTTAAAAGCATTTCTATTGACTTTCAAGTAATTTTACTGACAAGAAAAACCAATTTTTCTAAAATCAAAATTGAGTAGATGGCGATTGGAAAAAACATTGCAGATCATAAGTTTAGACAAATTTCAGCACTTTGAAATGTATTGCAATTTCAACGCACTAATTATGTGGCTAAGTTAAAAGCATTTCCATTGACTTTCAAGTAATTTTACTGACAAGAAAAACCAATTTTTTAAAATCAAAATTGAGTAGAAGGCGATTTGAAAAAAAATTGCAGATCCTAAGTTTAGACAATTTTCAGCCCATTCAGATGTATTGCAATTTTAACGCACTAATTATGTGGATAAGTTAAAAGCATTTCCACAGACTTTCAAGTAATTTTACTGACAAGAAAAACCAATTTTTCTAAAATCAAAACTGAGTAAAAGGCGATTTGAAAAAAAATTGCAGAAACAAAATTTATACAATTATCAGCACATTGAAATGTATTGCAATTTTAACGCACTAATTATATGGATAAGTTAAAAGCATTTCCATTGACTTTCAAGTAAGTTTACAGACAAGAAAAACCAATATTTCTAAAATCAAAAGTGAGTTAAAGGCGATTTGAAAAAAAATTGCACATTCTAAGTTTAGACAATTTTCAGCACATTGAGATGTATTGCAATTTTAACGCAATAATTATGTAGATAAGTTAAAAGCATTTCCATTGACTTTCAAGTAATTTTACTGACAAGAAAAACCATTTTTTTAAAATCAAAATTGAGTAGAAGGCGATTTGAGAAAAAATTGCAGATCCTAAGTTTAGACAATTTTCAGCCCATTCAGATGTATTGCAATTTTAACGCACTAATTATGTGGATAAGTTAAAAGCATTTCCACAGACTTTCAAGTAATTTTACTGACAAGAAAAACCAATTTTTCTAAAATCAAAACTGAGTAAAAGGCGATTTGAAAAAAAATTGCAGAAACAAAATTTAGACAATTATCAGCACATTGAAATGTATTGCAATTTTAACGCACTAATTATATGGATAAGTTAAAAGCATTTCCATTGACTTTCAAGTAAGTTTACAGACAAGAAAAACCAATATTTCTAAAATCAAAAGTGAGTTAAAGGCGATTTGAAAAAAAATTGCAGATTCTAAGTTTAGACAATTTTCAGCACATTGAGATGTATTGCAATTTTAACGCAATAATTATGTAGATAAGTTAAAAGCACTTCCACAGACTTTCAAGTAATCTTACTGACAAGAAAAACCAATTTTTCTAAAATCAAAACTGAGTAAAAGGCGATTTGAAAAAAAATTGCAGAAACAAAATTTAGACAATTATCAGCACTTCGAAATGTATTGCAATTTTTACGCACTAATTATATGGATAAGTTAAAAGCATTTCCACAGACTTTCAAGTAATTTTACTGACAAGAAAAACCAATTTTTTAAATCAAAATTGAGTAGAAGGCGATTGGAAAAAATTGCAGATCATAAGTTTAGACAGTTTTCAGCACTTTGAAATGTATTGCAATTTTTACGCACTAATTATGTGGATAAGTTAAAAGTATTTCCACTGACTTTCAAGTAATTTTACTGACAAGAAAAACTAATTTTTCTAAAATCAAAATTGAGTAGAAGGCGATTTGAAAAAAAATTGCAGAAACAAAATTTAGACAATTATCAGCACTTTGAAATGTATTGCAATTTTAACGCACTAATTATGTGGATAAGTTAAAAGCATTTCCATTGACTTTCAAGTAAGTTTACTGACTAGAAAAACCAATATTTCTAAAATCAAAAATCAGTAGAAGGCGATTGGAAAAAAAATTGCAGATCATAAGTTTAGACAAATTTCAGCACTTTGAAATGTATTGCAATTTCAACGCACTAATTATGTGGCTAAGTTAAAAGCATTTCTATTGACTTTCAAGTAATTTTACTGACAAGAAAAACCAATTTTTCTAAAATCAAAACTGAGTAAAAGGCGATTTGAAAAAAAATTGCAGAAACAAAATTTAGACAATTATCAGCACATTGAAATGTATTGCAATTTTAACGCACTAATTATATGGATAAGTTAAAAGCATTTCCATTGACTTTCAAGTAAGTTTACAGAAAAGAAAAACCAATATTTCTAAAATCAAAAGTGAGTTAAAGGCGATTTGAAAAAAAATTGCAGATCCTAAGTTTAGACAATTTTCAGCACATTGAGATGTATTGCAATTTTAACGCACTAATTATGTAGATAAGTTAAAAGCATTTCCACAGACTTTCAAGTAATCTTACTGACAAGAAAAACCAATTTTTCTAAAATCAAAATTCAGTAAAAGGCGATTTGAAAAAAAATTGCAGATCCTAAGTTTAGACAATTTTCAGCACATTGAGATGTATTGCAATTTTAACGCACTAATTATGTGGATAAGTTAAAAGAATTGCACAGACTTTCAAGTAATTTTACTGACAAGAAAAACCAATTTTTCTAAAATCAAAATTGAGTAGAAGGCGATTTGAAAAAACATTGCAGATCATAAGTTTAGACAAATTTAAGCACTTTGAAATGTATTGCAATTTCAACGCACTAATTATGTGGCTAAGTTAAAAGCATTTCCATTGACTTTCAAGTAATTTTACTGACAAGAAAAACCAATGTTTCTAAAATCGAAATTAAGTAAAAGGCGTTTAGAAAAAAAAAATTGCAGATCATAAGTTTAGACAATTTTCAGCACTTTGAAATGTATTGCAATTTTAATGCACTATATATGTGGATAAGTTAAAAGCATTTCCATTGACTTTCAAGTAATTTTACTGACAAGAAAAACCAATGTTTCTAAAATCGAAATTAAGTAAAAGGCGTTTAGAAAAAAAAAATTGCAGATCATAAGTTTAGACAATTTTCAGCACTTTGAAATGTATTGCAATTTTTACGCACTATATATGTGGATAAGTTAAAAGTATTTCCACTGACTTTCAAGTAATTTTACTGACAAGAAAAACTAATTTCAAAAAAATCAAAACTGAGTAGAAGGCGATTTGAAAAAAAATTGCAGAAACAAAATTTAGACAATTATCAGCACTTTGAAATGTATTGCAATTTTAACGCACTAATTATGTGGATAAGTTAAAAGCATTTCCATTGACTTTCAAGTAAGTTTACTGACTAGAAAAACCAATATTTCTAAAATCAAAAGTGAGTTAAAGGCGATTTGAAAAAAAATTGCAGATCCTAAGTTTAGACAATTTTCAGCACATTGAGATGTATTGCAATTTTAACGCACTAATTATGTAGATAAGTTAAAAGCATTTCCACAGACTTTCAAGTAATTTTACTGACAAGAAAAACCAATTTTTCTAAAATCAAAAATCAGTAGAAGGCGATTGGAAAAAAAATTGCAGATCATAAGTTTAGACAAATTTCAGCACCTTGAAATGTATTGCAATTTCAACGCACTAATTATGTGGCTAAGTTAAAAGCATTTCTATTGACTTTCAAGTAATTTTACTGACAAGAAAAACCAATTTTTCTAAAATCAAATTTGAGTAGATGGCGATTGGAAAAAACATTGCAGATCATAAGTTTAGACAAATTTCAGCACTTTGAAATGTATTGCAATTTCAACGCACTAATTATGTGGCTAAGTTAAAAGCATTTCCATTGACTTTCAAGTAATTTTACTGACAAGAAAAACCAATTTTTTAAAATCAAAATTGAGTAGAAGGCGATTTGAAAAAAAATTGCAGATCCTAAGTTTAGACAATTTTCAGCACATTCAGATGTATTGCAATTTTAACGCACTAATTATGTGGATAAGTTAAAAGCATTTCCACAGACTTTCAAGTAATTTTACTGACAAGAAAAACCAATTTTTCTAAAATCAAAACTGAGTAAAAGGCGATTTGAAAAAAAATTGCAGAAACAAAATTTAGACAATTATCAGCACTTTGAAATGTATTGCAATTTTAACGCACTAATTATGTGGATAAGTTAAAAGCATTTCCATTGACTTTCAAGTAAGTTTACTGACTAGAAAAACCAATATTTATAAAATCAAAAATCAGTAGAAGGCGATTGGAAAAAAAATTGCAGATCATAAGTTTAGACAAATTTCAGCACTTTGAAATGTATTGCAATTTTAACGCACTAATTATGTGGCTAAGTTAAAAGCATTTCTATTGACTTTCAAGTAATTTTACTGACAAGAAAAACCAATTTTTCTAAAATCAAAATGAGTAGATGGCGATTGGAAAAAACATTGCAGATCATAAGTTTAGACAAATTTCAGCACTTTGAAATGTATTGCAATTTCAACGCACTAATTATGTGGCTAAGTTAAAAGCATTTCCATTGACTTTCAAGTAATTTTACTGACAAGAAAAACCAATTTTTTAAAATCAAAATTGAGTAGAAGGCGATTTGAAAAAAAATTGCAGATCCTAAGTTTAGACAATTTTCAGCACATTCAGATGTATTGCAATTTTAACGCACTAATTATGTGGATAAGTTAAAAGCATTTCCACAGACTTTCAAGTAATTTTACTGACAAGAAAAACCAATTTTTCTAAAATCAAAACTGAGTAAAAGGCGATTTGAAAAAAAATTGCAGAAACAAAATTTAGACAATTATCAGCACATTGAAATGTATTGCAATTTTAACGCACTAATTATATGGATAAGTTAAAAGCATTTCCATTGACTTTCAAGTAAGTTTACAGACAAGAAAAACCAATATTTCTAAAATCAAAAGTGAGTTAAAGGCGATTTGAAAAAAAATTGCAGATCCTAAGTTTAGACAATTTTCAGCACATTGAGATGTATTGCAATTTTAACGCACTAATTATGTAGATAAGTTAAAAGCATTTCCACAGACTTTCAAGTAATCTTACTGACAAGAAAAACCAATTTTTCTAAAATCAAAATTCAGTAAAAGGCGATTTGAAAAAAAATTGCAGATCCTAAGTTTAGACAATTTTCAGCACATTGAGATGTATTGCAATTTTAACGCACTTATTATGTGGATAAGTTAAAAGAATTCCACAGACTTTCAAGTAATTTTACTGACAAGAAAAACCAATTTTTCTAAAATCAAAATTGAGTAGAAGGCGATTTGAAAAAACATTGCAGATCATAAGTTTAGACAAATTTAAGCACTTTGAAATGTATTGCAATTTCAACGCACTAATTATGTGGCTAAGTTAAAAGCATTTCCATTGACTTTCAAGTAATTTTACTGACAAGAAAAACCAATGTTTCTAAAATCGAAATTAAGTAAAAGGCGTTTTGAAAAAAAAAATTGCAGATCATAAGTTTAGACAATTTTCAGCACTTTGAAATGTATTGCAATTTTAATGCACTATATATGTGGATAAGTTAAAAGCATTTCCACTGACTTTCAAGTAATTTTACTGACAACAAAAACAATTTCAAAAAAATCAAAACTGAGTAGAAGGCGATTTGAAAAAAAATTGCAGAAACCAAATTTAGACAATTATCAGCACTTCGAAATGTATTGCAATTTTAACGCACTAATTATATGGATAAGTTAAAAGCATTTCCACAGACTTTCAAGTAATTTTACTGACAAGAAAAACCAATTTTTCTAAAATCAAAATTGAGTAGATGGCGATTGGAAAAAACATTGCAGATCATAAGTTTAGACAAATTTCAGCACTTTGAAATGTATTGCAATTTCAACGCACTAATTATGTGGCTAAGTTAAAAGCATTTCCATTGACTTTCAAGTAATTTTACTGACAAGAAAAACCAATTTTTTAAAATCAAAATTGAGTAGAAGGCGATTTGAAAAAAAATTGCAGATCCTAAGTTTAGACAAATTTCAGCACTTTGAAATGTATTGCAATTTCAATGCACTAATTATGTGGCTAAGTTAAAAGCATTTCCGTTGACTTTCAAGTAATTTTATAGACAGGAAAAACCAATGTTTCTAAAATCGAAATTGAGTAAAAGGCGTTTTGAAAAAAAATTGCAGATCATAAGTTTAGACAATTTTCAGCACTTTGAAATGTATTGCAATTTTTACGCACTAATTATGTGGATAAGTAAAATGAATTCCACAGACTTTCAAGTAATTTTACTGACAAGAAAAACCAATTTTTCTAAAATCAAAATTCAGTAGAAGGCGATTTGAAAAAAAACATTGCAGAAAGAAAATTTAGACAATTATCAGCACTTTGAAATGTATTGCAATTTTAACGCACTAATTATATGGATAAGTAAAAAGCATTTCCACAGACTTTCAAGTAATTTTACTGACAAGAAAAACCAATTTTTCTAAAATCAAAATTCAGTAGAAGGCGATTGGAAAACCATTGCAGATCATAAGTTTAGACAAATTTCAGCACTTTGAAATGTATTGCAATTTCAACGCACTAATTATGTGGATAAGTTAAAAGCATTTCCACAGACTTTCAAGTAATTTTACTGACAAGAAAAACTAATGTTTCTAAAATTAAAATTAAACACGATTTTAAAAAAAGTTGCAGATCATAAGTTTAGACAATTTTCTGCCGTTTGAAATGTATTGCAATTTAAATGCACTAATTATGTGGATAAGTTAAAAGCATTTCCACAGACTTTCAAGTAATTTTACTGACAAGAAAAACTAATGTTTCTAAAATTAAAATTAAACACGATTTGAAAAAAGTTGCAGATCATAAGTTTAGACAATTTTCAGCCGTTTGAAATGTATTGCAATTCTAACGCACTAATTATGTGGATAAGTTAAAAGCATTTCCACAGACTTTCAAGTAATTTTACTGACAAGAAAAACTAATGTTTCTAAAATTAAAATTAAACACGATTTTAAAAAAAGTTGCAGATCATAAGTTTAGACAATTTTCAGCCGTTTGAAATGTATTGCAATTTTAACGCACTTATTATGTGGATAAGTTAAAAGCATTTCCACAGACTTTCAAGTAGTTTTACTGACAAGAAAAACTAATGTTTCTAAAATTAAAATTAAACGATTTAAAAAAAAGTTGCAGATCATAAGTTTAGACAATTTTCAGCCGTTTGAAATGTATTGCAATTTTAACGCACTAATTATGTGGATAAGTTAAAAGCATTTCCACTGACTTTCAAGTAATTTTACTGACAAGAAAAAATAATGTTTCTAAAATTAAAATTAAACACGATTTTAAAAAAAGTTGCAGATCATAAGTTTAGACAATTTTCAGCCGTTTGAAATGTATTGCAATTTTAACGCACTAATTATGTGGATAAGTTAAAAGCATTTCCACTGACTTTCAAGTAATTTTACTGACAAGAAAAACTAATGTTTCTAAAATTAAAATTAAACACGATTTTAAAAAAGTTGCAGATCATAAGTTTAGACAATTTTTAGCCGTTTGAAATGTATTGCAATTTTAACGCACTAATTATGTGGATAAGTTAAAAGCATTTCCACTGACTTTCAAGTAATTTTACTGACAAGAAAAACTAATGTTTCTAAAATTAAAATTAAACACGATTTTAAAAAATGTTGCAGATCATAAGTTTAGAAAATTTTCAGCCGTTTGAAATGTATTGCAATTTTAACGCACTAATTATGTGGATAAGTTAAAAGCATTTCCACAGACTTTCAAGTAATTTTACTGACAAGAAAAACTAATGTTTCTAAAATTAAAATTAAACACGATTTAAAAAAAGTTGCAGATCATAAGTTTAGACAATTTTTAGCCGTTTGAAATGTATTGCAATTTTAACGCACTAATTATGTGGATAAGTTAAAAGCATTTCCACAGACTTTCAAGTAATTTTACTGACAAGAAAAACTAATGTTTCTAAAATTAAAATTAAACACGATTTTTTAAAAAGTTGCAGATCATAAGTTAAGACAATTTTCAGCCGTTTGAAATGTATTGCAATTTTAACGCACTAATTATGTGGATAACTTAAAAGCATTTCCACTGACTTTCAAGTAATTTTACTGACAAGAAAAACTAATGTTTCTAAAATTAAAATTAAACACGATTTAAAAAAAGTTGCAGATCATATGTTTAGACAATTTTCAGCGGTTTGAAATGTATTGCAATTTTAACGCACTAATTATGTGGATAAGTTAAAAGCATTTCCACTGACTTTCAAGTAATTTTACTGACAAGAAAAATTAATGTTTCTAAAATTAAAATTAAACACGATTTTAAAAAAAGTTGCAGATCATAAGTTTAGACAATTTTCAGCCGTTTGAAATGTATTGCAATTTTAACGCACTAATTATGTGGATAAGTTAAAAGCATTTCCACAGACTTTCAAGTAATTTTACTGACAAGAAAAACTAATGTTTCTAAAATTAAAATTAAAAATGATTTTAAAAAAGTTGCAGATCATAAGTTTAGACAATTTTCAGCCGTTTGAAATGTATTGCAATTTTAGAGCACTAATTATGTGGATAAGTTAAAAGCATTTCCACAGACTTTCAAGTAATTTTACTGACAAGAAAAACTAATGTTTCTAAAATTAAAATTAAACACGATTTTAAAAAAAGTTGCAGATCATAAGTTTAGACAATTTTCTGCCGTTTGAAATGTATTGCAATTTCAATGCACTAATTATGTGGATAAGTTAAAAGCATTTCCACAGACTTTCAAGTAATTTTACTGACAAGAAAAACTAATGTTTCTAAAATTAAAATTAAACACGATTTGAAAAAAGTTGCAGATCATAAGTTTAGACAATTTTCAGCCGTTGGAAATGTATTGCAATTTTAACGCACTAATTATGTGGATAAGTTAAAAGCATTTCCACAGACTTTCAAGTAATTTTACTGACAAGAAAAACTAATGTTTCTAAAATTAAAATTAAACACGATTTTAAAAAAAGTTGCAGATCATAAGTTTAGACAATTTTCAGCCGTTTGAAATGTATTGCAATTTTAACGCACTTATTATGTGGATAAGTTAAAAGCATTTCCACAGACTTTCAAGTAATTTTACTGACAAGAAAAACTAATGTTTCTAAAATTAAAATTAAACGATTTAAAAAAAAGTTGCAGATCATAAGTTTAGACAATTTTCAGCCGTTTGAAATGTATTGCAATTTTAACGCACTAATTATGTGGATAAGTTAAAAGCATTTCCACAGACTTTCAAGTAATTTTACTGACAAGAAAAACTAATGTTTCTAAAATTAAAATTAAACACGATTTTAAAAAAGTTGCAGATCATAAGTTTAGACAATTTTCAGCTGTTTGAAATGTATTGCAATTTTAACGCACTAATTATGTGGATAAGTTAAAAGCATTTCCACTGACTTTCAAGTAATTTTACTGACAAGAAAAACTAATGTTTCTAAAATTAAAATTAAACACGATTTGAAAAAAAGTTGCAGATCATAAGTTTAGACAATTTTCAGCCGTTTGAAATGTATTGCAATTTTAACGCACTAATTATGTGGATAAGTTAAAAGCATTTCCACAGACTTTCAAGTAATTTTACTGACAAGAAAAACTAATGTTTCTAAAATTAAAATTAAACACGATTTTAAAAAAAGTTGCAGATCATAAGTTTAGACAATTTTCAGCCGTTTGAAATGTATTGCAATTTTAACGCACTAATTATGTGGATAAGTTAAAAGCATTTCCACAGACTTTCAAGTAATTTTACTGACAAGAAAAACTAATGTTTCTAAAATTAAAATTAAACACGATTTGAAAAAAAGTTGCAGATCATAAGTTTAGACAATTTTCAGCCGTTTGAAATGTATTGCAATTTTAACGCACTAATTATGTGGATAAGTTAAAAGCATTTCCACAGACTTTCAAGTAATTTTACTGACAAGAAAAACTAATGTTTCTAAAATTAAAATTAAACACGATTTTAAAAAATGTTGCAGATCATAAGTTTAGAAAATTTTCAGCCGTTTGAAATGTATTGCAATTTTAACGCACTAATTATGTGGATAAGTTAAAAGCATTTCCACAGACTTTCAAGTAATTTTACTGACAAGAAAAACTAATGTTTCTAAAATTAAAATTAAACACGATTTGAAAAAAAGTTGCAAATCATAAGTTTAGACAATTTTTAGCCGTTTGAAATGTATTGCAATTTTAGAGCACTAATTATGTGGATAAGTTAAAAGCATTTCCACAGACTTTCAAGTAATTTTACTGACAAGAAAAACTAATGTTTCTAAAATTAAAATTAAACACGATTTTAAAAAAAGTTGCAGATCATAAGTTTAGACAATTTTCAGCCGTTTGAAATGTATTGCAATTTTAACGCACTAATTATGTGGATAAGTTAAAAGCATTTCCACAGACTTTCAAGTAATTTTACTGACAAGAAAAACTAATGTTTCTAAAATTAAAATTGAACACGATTTGAAAAAAAGTTGCAGATCGAAAGTTTAGACAATTTTTAGCCGTTTGAAATGTATTGCAATTTTAACGCACTAAATATGTGGATAAGTTAAAAGCATTTCCACAGACTTTCAAGTAATTTTACTGACAAGAAAAACTAATGTTTCTAAAATTAAAATTAAACACGATTTTAAAAAAAGTTGCAGATCATAAGTTTAGACAATTTTCAGCCGTTTGAAATGTATTGCAATTTTAACGCACTAATTATGTGGATGAGTTAAAAGCATTTCCACAGACTTTCAAGTAATTTTACTGACAAGAAAAACTAATGTTTCTAAAATTAAAATTAAACACGATTTTAAAAAATGTTGCAGATCATAAGTTTAGACAATTTTCAGCCGTTTGAAATGTATTGCAATTTTAACGCACTAATTATGTGGATAAGTTAAAAGCATTTCCACAGACTTTCAAGTAATTTTACTGACAAGAAAAGCTAATGTTTCTAAAATTAAAATTAAACACGATTTGAAAAAAAGTTGCAGATCATAAGTTTAGACAATTTTCAGCCGTTTGAAATGTATTGCAATTTTAACGCACCAATTATGTGGATAAGTTAAAAGCATTTCCACAGACTTTCAAGTAATTTTACTGACAAGAAAAACTAATGTTTCTAAAATTAAAATTAAACACGATTTTAAAAAAAGTTGCAGATCATAAGTTTAGACAATTTTCAGCCGTTTGAAATGTATTGCAATTTTAACGCACTAATTATGTGGATAAGTTAAAAGCATTTCCACAGACTTTCAAGTAATTTTACTGACAAGAAAAACTAATGTTTCTAAAATGAAAATTAAACACGATTAAAAAAAAAGTTGCAGATCATAAGTTTAGACAATTTTCAGCCGTTTGAAATGTATTGCAATTTTAACGCACTAATTATGTGGATGAGTTAAAAGCATTTCCACAGACTTTCAAGTAATTTTACTGACAAGAAAAACTAATGTTTCTAAAATTAAAATTAAACACGATTTTAAAAAATGTTGCAGATCATAAGTTTAGACAATTTTCAGCCGTTTGAAATGTATTGCAATTTTAACGCACTAATTATGTGGATAAGTTAAAAGCATTTCCACTGACTTTCAAGTAATTTTACTGACAAGAAAAGCTAATGTTTCTAAAATTAAAATTAAACACGATTTGAAAAAAAGTTGCAGATCATAAGTTTAGACAATTTTCAGCCGTTTGAAATGTATTGCAATTTTAACGCACTAATTATGTGGATAAGTTAAAAGCAATTCCACAGACTTTCAAGTAATTTTACTGACAAGAAAAACTAATGTTTCTAAAATTAAAATTAAACAAGATTTTAAAAAAGTTGCAGATCATAAGTTTAGACAATTTTCAGCCGTTTGAAATGTATTGCAATTTTAACGCACTAATTATGTGGATAAGTTAAAAGCATTTCCACTGACTTTCAAGTAATTTTACTGACAAGAAAAACTAATGTTTCTAAAATTAAAATTAAACACGATTTAAAAAAAGTTGCAGATCATAAGTTTAGACAATTTTTAGCCGTTTGAAATGTATTGCAATTTTAACGCACTAATTATGTGGATAAGTTAAAAGCATTTCCACAGACTTTCAAGTAATTTTACTGACAAGAAAAACTAATGTTTCTAAAATTAAAATTAAACACGATTTTTAAAAAAGTTGCAGATCATAAGTTTAGACAATTTTCAGCCGTTTGAAATGTATTGCAATTTTAACGCACTAATTATGTGGATAACTTAAGAGCATTTCCACTGACTTTCAAGTAATTTTACTGACAAGAAAAACTAATGTTTATAAAATTAAAATTAAACACGATTTTAAAAAAGTTGCAGATCATATGTTTAGACAATTTTCAGCCGTTTGAAATGTATTGCAATTTTAACGCACTAATTATGTGGATAAGTTAAAAGCATTTCCACTGACTTTCAAGTAATTTTACTGACAAGAAAAATTAGTTTCTAAAATTAAAATTAAACACGATTTTAAAAAAAGTTGCAGATCATAAGTTTAGACAATTTTCAGCCGTTTGAAATGTATTGCAATTTTAACGCACTAATTATGTGGATAAGTTAAAAGCATTTCCACAGACTTTCAAGTAATTTTACTGACAAGAAAAACTAATGTTTCTAAAATTAAAATTAAACATGATTTAAAAAAAGTTGCAGATCATAAGTTTAGACAATTTTCAGCCGTTTGAAATGTATTGCAATTTTAGAGCACTAATTATGTGGATAAGTTAAAAGCATTTCCACAGACTTTCAAGTAATTTTACTGACAAGAAAAACTAATGTTTCTAAAATTAAAATTAAACACGATTTGAAAAAAAGTTGCAGATCATAAGTTTAGACAATTTTCAGCCGTTTGAAATGTATTGCAATTTTAACGCACTAATTATGTGGATAAGTTAAAAGCATTTCCACAGACTTTCAAGTAATTTTACTGACAAGAAAAACTAATGTTTCTAAAATTAAAATTAAACACGATTTTTAAAAAAGTTGCAGATCATAAGTTTAGACAATTTTCTGCCGTTTGAAATGTATTGCAATTTTAATGCACTAATTATGTGGATAACTTAAAAGCATTTCCACAGACTTTCAAGTAATTTTACTGACAAGAAAAACTAATGTTTCTAAAATTAAAATTAAACACGATTTGAAAAAAGTTGCAGATCATAAGTTTAGACAATTTTCAGCCGTTTGAAATGTATTGCAATTTTAACGCACTAATTATGTGGATAAGTTAAAAGCATTTCCACAGACTTTCAAGTAATTTTACTGACAAGAAAAACTAATGTTTCTAAAATTAAAATTAAACACGATTTTTAAAAAAGTTGCAGATCATAAGTTTAGACAATTTTCAGCCGTTTGAAATGTATTGCAATTTTAACGCACTAATTATGTGGATAAGTTAAAAGCATTTCCACAGACTTTCAAGTAATTTTACTGACAAGAAAAACTAATGTTTCTAAAATTAAAATTAAACACGATTTAAAAAAAGTTGCAGATCATAAGTTTAGACAATTTTTAGCCGTTTGAAATGTATTGCAATTTTAACGCACTAATTATGTGGATAAGTTAAAAGCATTTCCACAGACTTTCAAGTAATTTTACTGACAAGAAAAACTAATGTTTCTAAAATTAAAATTAAACACGATTTAAAAAAAGTTGCAGATCATAAGTTTAGACAATTTTTAGCCGTTTGAAATGTATTGCAATTTTAACGCACTAATTATGTGGATAAGTTAAAAGCATTTCCACAGACTTTCAAGTAATTTTACTGACAAGAAAAACTAATGTTTCTAAAATTAAAATTAAACACGATTTTTTAAAAAGTTGCAGATCATAAGTTAAGACAATTTTCAGCCGTTTGAAATGTATTGCAATTTTAACGCACTAATTATGTGGATAACTTAAAAGCATTTCCACTGACTTTCAAGTAATTTTACTGACAAGAAAAACTAATGTTTCTAAAATTAAAATTAAACACGATTTTTAAAAAAGTTGCAGATCATAAGTTTAGACAATTTTCTGCCGTTTGAAATGTATTGCAATTTTAATGCACTAATTATGTGGATAACTTAAAAGCATTTCCACAGACTTTCAAGTAATTTTACTGACAAGAAAAACTAATGTTTCTAAAATTAAAATTAAACACGATTTGAAAAAAGTTGCAGATCATAAGTTTAGACAATTTTCAGCCGTTTGAAATGTATTGCAATTTTAACGCACTAATTATGTGGATAAGTTAAAAGCATTTCCACAGACTTTCAAGTAATTTTACTGACAAGAAAAACTAATGTTTCTAAAATTAAAATTAAACACGATTTTTAAAAAAGTTGCAGATCATAAGTTTAGACAATTTTCAGCCGTTTGAAATGTATTGCAATTTTAACGCACTAATTATGTGGATAAGTTAAAAGCATTTCCACAGACTTTCAAGTAATTTTACTGACAAGAAAAACTAATGTTTCTAAAATTAAAATTAAACACGATTTAAAAAAAGTTGCAGATCATAAGTTTAGACAATTTTTAGCCGTTTGAAATGTATTGCAATTTTAACGCACTAATTATGTGGATAAGTTAAAAGCATTTCCACAGACTTTCAAGTAATTTTACTGACAAGAAAAACTAATGTTTCTAAAATTAAAATTAAACACGATTTAAAAAAAGTTGCAGATCATAAGTTTAGACAATTTTTAGCCGTTTGAAATGTATTGCAATTTTAACGCACTAATTATGTGGATAAGTTAAAAGCATTTCCACAGACTTTCAAGTAATTTTACTGACAAGAAAAACTAATGTTTCTAAAATTAAAATTAAACACGATTTTTTAAAAAGTTGCAGATCATAAGTTAAGACAATTTTCAGCCGTTTGAAATGTATTGCAATTTTAACGCACTAATTATGTGGATAACTTAAAAGCATTTCCACTGACTTTCAAGTAATTTTACTGACAAGAAAAACTAATGTTTCTAAAATTAAAATTAAACACGATTTAAAAAAAGTTGCAGATCATATGTTTAGACAATTTTCAGCGGTTTGAAATGTATTGCAATTTTAACGCACTAATTATGTGGATAAGTTAAAAGCATTTCCACTGACTTTCAAGTAATTTTACTGACAAGAAAAATTAATGTTTCTAAAATTAAAATTAAACACGATTTTAAAAAAAGTTGCAGATCATAAGTTTAGACAATTTTCAGCCATTTGAAATGTATTGCAATTTTAACGCACTAATTATGTGGATAAGTTAAAAGCATTTCCACAGACTTTCAAGTAATTTTACTGACAAGAAAAACTAATGTTTCTAAAATTAAAATTAAAAATGATTTAAAAAAAGTTGCAGATCATAAGTTTAGACAATTTTCAGCCGTTTGAAATGTATTGCAATTTTAGAGCACTAATTATGTGGATAAGTTAAAAGCATTTCCACAGACTTTCAAGTAATTTTACTGACAAGAAAAACTAATGTTTCTAAAATTAAAATTAAACACGATTTTTAAAAAAGTTGCAGATCATAAGTTTAGACAATTTTCTGCCGTTTGAAATGTATTGCAATTTTAATGCACTAATTATGTGGATAACTTAAAAGCATTTCCACAGACTTTCAAGTAATTTTACTGACAAGAAAAACTAATGTTTCTAAAATTAAAATTAAACACGATTTGAAAAAAGTTGCAGATCATAAGTTTAGACAATTTTCAGCCGTTTGAAATGTATTGCAATTTTAACGCACTAATTATGTGGATAAGTTAAAAGCATTTCCACAGACTTTCAAGTAATTTTACTGACAAGAAAAACTAATGTTTCTAAAATTAAAATTAAACACGATTTTTAAAAAAGTTGCAGATCATAAGTTTAGACAATTTTCAGCCGTTTGAAATGTATTGCAATTTTAACGCACTAATTATGTGGATAAGTTAAAAGCATTTCCACAGACTTTCAAGTAATTTTACTGACAAGAAAAACTAATGTTTCTAAAATTAAAATTAAACACGATTTAAAAAAAGTTGCAGATCATAAGTTTAGACAATTTTTAGCCGTTTGAAATGTATTGCAATTTTAACGCACTAATTATGTGGATAAGTTAAAAGCATTTCCACAGACTTTCAAGTAATTTTACTGACAAGAAAAACTAATGTTTCTAAAATTAAAATTAAACACGATTTAAAAAAAAGTTGCAGATCATAAGTTTAGACAATTTTTAGCCGTTTGAAATGTATTGCAATTTTAACGCACTAATTATGTGGATAAGTTAAAAGCATTTCCACAGACTTTCAAGTAATTTTACTGACAAGAAAAACTAATGTTTCTAAAATTAAAATTAAACACGATTTTTTAAAAAGTTGCAGATCATAAGTTAAGACAATTTTCAGCCGTTTGAAATGTATTGCAATTTTAACGCACTAATTATGTGGATAACTTAAAAGCATTTCCACTGACTTTCAAGTAATTTTACTGACAAGAAAAACTAATGTTTCTAAAATTAAAATTAAACACGATTTAAAAAAAGTTGCAGATCATATGTTTAGACAATTTTCAGCGGTTTGAAATGTATTGCAATTTTAACGCACTAATTATGTGGATAAGTTAAAAGCATTTCCACTGACTTTCAAGTAATTTTACTGACAAGAAAAATTAATGTTTCTAAAATTAAAATTAAACACGATTTTAAAAAAAGTTGCAGATCATAAGTTTAGACAATTTTCAGCCGTTTGAAATGTATTGCAATTTTAACGCACTAATTATGTGGATAAGTTAAAAGCATTTCCACAGACTTTCAAGTAATTTTACTGACAAGAAAAACTAATGTTTCTAAAATTAAAATTAAAAATGATTTAAAAAAAGTTGCAGATCATAAGTTTAGACAATTTTCAGCCGTTTGAAATGTATTGCAATTTTAGAGCACTAATTATGTGGATAAGTTAAAAGCATTTCCACAGACTTTCAAGTAATTTTACTGACAAGAAAAACTAATGTTTCTAAAATTAAAATTAAACACGATTTTAAAAAAAGTTGCAGATCATAAGTTTAGACAATTTTCTGCCGTTTGAAATGTATTGCAATTTCAATGCACTAATTATGTGGATAAGTTAAAAGCATTTCCACAGACTTTCAAGTAATTTTACTGACAAGAAAAACTAATGTTTCTAAAATTAAAATTAAACACGATTTGAAAAAAGTTGCAGATCATAAGTTTAGACAATTTTCAGCCGTTGGAAATGTATTGCAATTTTAACGCACTAATTATGTGGATAAGTTAAAAGCATTTCCACAGACTTTCAAGTAATTTTACTGACAAGAAAAACTAATGTTTCTAAAATTAAAATTAAACACGATTTTAAAAAAAGTTGCAGATCATAAGTTTAGACAATTTTCAGCCGTTTGAAATGTATTGCAATTTTAACGCACTTAATATGTGGATAAGTTAAAAGCATTTCCACAGACTTTCAAGTAATTTTACTGACAAGAAAAACTAATGTTTCTAAAATTAAAATTAAACGATTTAAAAAAAAGTTGCAGATCATAAGTTTAGACAATTTTCAGCCGTTTGAAATGTATTGCAATTTTAACGCACTAATTATGTGGATAAGTTAAAAGCATTTCCACTGACTTTCAAGTAATTTTACTGACAAGAAAAACTAATGTTTCTAAAATTAAAATTAAACACGATTTTAAAAAAGTTGCAGATCATAAGTTTAGACAATTTTCAGCTGTTTGAAATGTATTGCAATTTTAACGCACTAATTATGTGGATAAGTTAAAAGCATTTCCACTGACTTTCAAGTAATTTTACTGACAAGAAAAACTAATGTTTCTAAAATTAAAATTAAACACGATTTGAAAAAAAGTTGCAGATCATAAGTTTAGACAATTTTCAGCCGTTTGAAATGTATTGCAATTTTAACGCACTAATTATGTGGATAAATTAAAAGCATTTCCACAGACTTTCAAGTAATTTTACTGACAAGAAAAACTAATGTTTCTAAAATTAAAATTAAACACGATTTTAAAAAAAGTTGCAGATCATAAGTTTAGACAATTTTCAGCCGTTTGAAATGTATTGCAATTTTAACGCACTAATTATGTGGATAAGTTAAAAGCATTTCCACAGACTTTCAAGTAATTTTACTGACAAGAAAAACTAATGTTTCTAAAATTAAAATTAAACACGATTTGAAAAAAAGTTGCAGATCATAAGTTTAGACAATTTTCAGCCGTTTGAAATGTATTGCAATTTTAACGCACTAATTATGTGGATAAGTTAAAAGCATTTCCACAGACTTTCAAGTAATTTTACTGACAAGAAAAACTAATGTTTCTAAAATTAAAATTAAACACGATTTTAAAAAATGTTGCAGATCATAAGTTTAGAAAATTTTCAGCCGTTTGAAATGTATTGCAATTTTAACGCACTAATTATGTGGATAAGTTAAAAGCATTTCCACAGACTTTCAAGTAATTTTACTGACAAGAAAAACTAATGTTTCTAAAATTAAAATTAAACACGATTTGAAAAAAAGTTGCAAATCATAAGTTTAGACAATTTTTAGCCGTTTGAAATGTATTGCAATTTTAGAGCACTAATTATGTGGATAAGTTAAAAGCATTTCCACAGACTTTCAAGTAATTTTACTGACAAGAAAAACTAATGTTTCTAAAATTAAAATTAAACACGATTTTAAAAAAAGTTGCAGATCATAAGTTTAGACAATTTTCAGCCGTTTGAAATGTATTGCAATTTTAACGCACTAATTATGTGGATAAGTTAAAAGCATTTCCACAGACTTTCAAGTAATTTTACTGACAAGAAAAACTAATGTTTCTAAAATTAAAATTGAACACGATTTGAAAAAAAGTTGCAGATCGAAAGTTTAGACAATTTTTAGCCGTTTGAAATGTATTGCAATTTTAACGCACTAAATATGTGGATAAGTTAAAAGCATTTCCACAGACTTTCAAGTAATTTTACTGACAAGAAAAACTAATGTTTCTAAAATTAAAATTAAACACGATTTTAAAAAAAGTTGCAGATCATAAGTTTAGACAATTTTCAGCCGTTTGAAATGTATTGCAATTTTAACGCACTAATTATGTGGATGAGTTAAAAGCATTTCCACAGACTTTCAAGTAATTTTACTGACAAGAAAAACTAATGTTTCTAAAATTAAAATTAAACACGATTTTAAAAAATGTTGCAGATCATAAGTTTAGACAATTTTCAGCCGTTTGAAATGTATTGCAATTTTAACGCACTAATTATGTGGATAAGTTAAAAGCATTTCCACAGACTTTCAAGTAATTTTACTGACAAGAAAAGCTAATGTTTCTAAAATTAAAATTAAACACGATTTGAAAAAAAGTTGCAGATCATAAGTTTAGACAATTTTCAGCCGTTTGAAATGTATTGCAATTTTAACGCACCAATTATGTGGATAAGTTAAAAGCATTTCCACAGACTTTCAAGTAATTTTACTGACAAGAAAAACTAATGTTTCTAAAATTAAAATTAAACGATTTAAAAAAAAGTTGCAGATCATAAGTTTAGACAATTTTCAGCCGTTTGAAATGTATTGCAATTTTAACGCACTAATTATGTGGATAAGTTAAAAGCATTTCCACTGACTTTCAAGTAATTTTACTGACAAGAAAAACTAATGTTTCTAAAATTAAAATTAAACACGATTTTAAAAAAGTTGCAGATCATAAGTTTAGACAATTTTCAGCTGTTTGAAATGTATTGCAATTTTAACGCACTAATTATGTGGATAAGTTAAAAGCATTTCCACTGACTTTCAAGTAATTTTACTGACAAGAAAAACTAATGTTTCTAAAATTAAAATTAAACACGATTTGAAAAAAAGTTGCAGATCATAAGTTTAGACAATTTTCAGCCGTTTGAAATGTATTGCAATTTTAACGCACTAATTATGTGGATAAATTAAAAGCATTTCCACAGACTTTCAAGTAATTTTACTGACAAGAAAAACTAATGTTTCTAAAATTAAAATTAAACACGATTTTAAAAAAAGTTGCAGATCATAAGTTTAGACAATTTTCAGCCGTTTGAAATGTATTGCAATTTTAACGCACTAATTATGTGGATAAGTTAAAAGCATTTCCACAGACTTTCAAGTAATTTTACTGACAAGAAAAACTAATGTTTCTAAAATTAAAATTAAACACGATTTGAAAAAAAGTTGCAGATCATAAGTTTAGACAATTTTCAGCCGTTTGAAATGTATTGCAATTTTAACGCACTAATTATGTGGATAAGTTAAAAGCATTTCCACAGACTTTCAAGTAATTTTACTGACAAGAAAAACTAATGTTTCTAAAATTAAAATTAAACACGATTTTAAAAAATGTTGCAGATCATAAGTTTAGAAAATTTTCAGCCGTTTGAAATGTATTGCAATTTTAACGCACTAATTATGTGGATAAGTTAAAAGCATTTCCACAGACTTTCAAGTAATTTTACTGACAAGAAAAACTAATGTTTCTAAAATTAAAATTAAACACGATTTGAAAAAAAGTTGCAAATCATAAGTTTAGACAATTTTTAGCCGTTTGAAATGTATTGCAATTTTAGAGCACTAATTATGTGGATAAGTTAAAAGCATTTCCACAGACTTTCAAGTAATTTTACTGACAAGAAAAACTAATGTTTCTAAAATTAAAATTAAACACGATTTTAAAAAAAGTTGCAGATCATAAGTTTAGACAATTTTCAGCCGTTTGAAATGTATTGCAATTTTAACGCACTAATTATGTGGATAAGTTAAAAGCATTTCCACAGACTTTCAAGTAATTTTACTGACAAGAAAAACTAATGTTTCTAAAATTAAAATTGAACACGATTTGAAAAAAAGTTGCAGATCGAAAGTTTAGACAATTTTTAGCCGTTTGAAATGTATTGCAATTTTAACGCACTAAATATGTGGATAAGTTAAAAGCATTTCCACAGACTTTCAAGTAATTTTACTGACAAGAAAAACTAATGTTTCTAAAATTAAAATTAAACACGATTTTAAAAAAAGTTGCAGATCATAAGTTTAGACAATTTTCAGCCGTTTGAAATGTATTGCAATTTTAACGCACTAATTATGTGGATGAGTTAAAAGCATTTCCACAGACTTTCAAGTAATTTTACTGACAAGAAAAACTAATGTTTCTAAAATTAAAATTAAACACGATTTTAAAAAATGTTGCAGATCATAAGTTTAGACAATTTTCAGCCGTTTGAAATGTATTGCAATTTTAACGCACTAATTATGTGGATAAGTTAAAAGCATTTCCACAGACTTTCAAGTAATTTTACTGACAAGAAAAGCTAATGTTTCTAAAATTAAAATTAAACACGATTTGAAAAAAAGTTGCAGATCATAAGTTTAGACAATTTTCAGCCGTTTGAAATGTATTGCAATTTTAACGCACCAATTATGTGGATAAGTTAAAAGCATTTCCACAGACTTTCAAGTAATTTTACTGACAAGAAAAACTAATGTTTCTAAAATTAAAATTAAACACGATTTTAAAAAAAGTTGCAGATCATAAGTTTAGACAATTTTCAGCCGTTTGAAATGTATTGCAATTTTAACGCACTAATTATGTGGATAAGTTAAAAGCATTTCCACAGACTTTCAAGTAATTTTACTGACAAGAAAAACTAATGTTTCTAAAATGAAAATTAAACACGATTAAAAAAAAAGTTGCAGATCATAAGTTTAGACAATTTTCAGCCGTTTGAAATGTATTGCAATTTTAACGCACTAATTATGTGGATGAGTTAAAAGCATTTCCACAGACTTTCAAGTAATTTTACTGACAAGAAAAACTAATGTTTCTAAAATTAAAATTAAACACGATTTTAAAAAATGTTGCAGATCATAAGTTTAGACAATTTTCAGCCGTTTGAAATGTATTGCAATTTTAACGCACTAATTATGTGGATAAGTTAAAAGCATTTCCACTGACTTTCAAGTAATTTTACTGACAAGAAAAGCTAATGTTTCTAAAATTAAAATTAAACACGATTTGAAAAAAAGTTGCAGATCATAAGTTTAGACAATTTTCAGCCGTTTGAAATGTATTGCAATTTTAACGCACTAATTATGTGGATAAGTTAAAAGCAATTCCACAGACTTTCAAGTAATTTTACTGACAAGAAAAACTAATGTTTCTAAAATTAAAATTAAACAAGATTTTAAAAAAGTTGCAGATCATAAGTTTAGACAATTTTCAGCCGTTTGAAATGTATTGCAATTTTAACGCACTAATTATGTGGATAAGTTAAAAGCATTTCCACTGACTTTCAAGTAATTTTACTGACAAGAAAAACTAATGTTTCTAAAATTAAAATTAAACACGATTTAAAAAAAGTTGCAGATCATAAGTTTAGACAATTTTTAGCCGTTTGAAATGTATTGCAATTTTAACGCACTAATTATGTGGATAAGTTAAAAGCATTTCCACAGACTTTCAAGTAATTTTACTGACAAGAAAAACTAATGTTTCTAAAATTAAAATTAAACACGATTTTTAAAAAAGTTGCAGATCATAAGTTTAGACAATTTTCAGCCGTTTGAAATGTATTGCAATTTTAACGCACTAATTATGTGGATAACTTAAGAGCATTTCCACTGACTTTCAAGTAATTTTACTGACAAGAAAAACTAATGTTTATAAAATTAAAATTAAACACGATTTTAAAAAAGTTGCAGATCATATGTTTAGACAATTTTCAGCCGTTTGAAATGTATTGCAATTTTAACGCACTAATTATGTGGATAAGTTAAAAGCATTTCCACTGACTTTCAAGTAATTTTACTGACAAGAAAAATTAGTTTCTAAAATTAAAATTAAACACGATTTTAAAAAAAGTTGCAGATCATAAGTTTAGACAATTTTCAGCCGTTTGAAATGTATTGCAATTTTAACGCACTAATTATGTGGATAAGTTAAAAGCATTTCCACAGACTTTCAAGTAATTTTACTGACAAGAAAAACTAATGTTTCTAAAATTAAAATTAAACATGATTTAAAAAAAGTTGCAGATCATAAGTTTAGACAATTTTCAGCCGTTTGAAATGTATTGCAATTTTAGAGCACTAATTATGTGGATAAGTTAAAAGCATTTCCACAGACTTTCAAGTAATTTTACTGACAAGAAAAACTAATGTTTCTAAAATTAAAATTAAACACGATTTGAAAAAAAGTTGCAGATCATAAGTTTAGACAATTTTCAGCCGTTTGAAATGTATTGCAATTTTAACGCACTAATTATGTGGATAAGTTAAAAGCATTTCCACAGACTTTCAAGTAATTTTACTGACAAGAAAAACTAATGTTTCTAAAATTAAAATTAAACACGATTTTTAAAAAAGTTGCAGATCATAAGTTTAGACAATTTTCTGCCGTTTGAAATGTATTGCAATTTTAATGCACTAATTATGTGGATAACTTAAAAGCATTTCCACAGACTTTCAAGTAATTTTACTGACAAGAAAAACTAATGTTTCTAAAATTAAAATTAAACACGATTTGAAAAAAGTTGCAGATCATAAGTTTAGACAATTTTCAGCCGTTTGAAATGTATTGCAATTTTAACGCACTAATTATGTGGATAAGTTAAAAGCATTTCCACAGACTTTCAAGTAATTTTACTGACAAGAAAAACTAATGTTTCTAAAATTTAAATTAAACACGATTTGAAAAAAAGTTGCAGATCATAAGTTTAGACAATTTTCAGCCGTTTGAAATGTATTGCAATTTTAACGCACTAATTGTGTGGATAAGTTAAAAGCATTTCCACAGACTTTCAAGTAATTTTACTGACAAGAAAAACTAATGTTTCTAAAATTAAAATTAAACACGATTTTAAAAAAAGTTGCAGATCATAAGTTTAGACAATTTTCAGCCGTTTGAAATGTATTGCAATTTTAACGCACTTATTATGTGGATAAGTTAAAAGCATTTCCACAGACTTTCAAGTAATTTTACTGACAAGAAAAACTAATGTTTCTAAAATTAAAATTAAACGATTTAAAAAAAAGTTGCAGATCATAAGTTTAGACAATTTTCAGCCGTTTGAAATGTATTGCAATTTTAACGCACTAATTATGTAGATAAGTTAAAAGCATTTCCACTGACTTTCAAGTAATTTTACTGACAAGAAAAACTAATGTTTCTAAAATTAAAATTAAACACGATTTTAAAAAAGTTGCAGATCATAAGTTTAGACAATTTTCAGCCGTTTGAAATGTATTGCAATTTTAACGCACTAATTATGTGGATAAGTTAAAAGCATTTCCACTGACTTTCAAGTAATTTTACTGACAAGAAAAACTAATGTTTCTAAAATTAAAATTAAACACGATTTGAAAAAAAGTTGCAGATCATAAGTTTAGACAATTTTCAGCCGTTTGAAATGTATTGCAATTTTAACGCACTAATTATGTGGATAAGTTAAAAGCATTTCCACAGACTTTCAAGTAATTTTACTGACAAGAAAAACTAATGTTTCTAAAATTAAAATTAAACGATTTTAAAAAAAGTTGCAGATCATAAGTTTAGACAATTTTCAGCCGTTTGAAATGTATTGCAATTTTAACGCACTAATTATGTGGATAAGTTAAAAGCATTTCCACAGACTTTCAAGTAATTTTACTGACAAGAAAAACTAATGTTTCTAAAATTAAAATTAAACACGATTTTAAAAAAAGTTGCAGATCATAAGTTTAGACAATTTTCAGCCGTTTGAAATGTATTGCAATTTTAACGCACTAATTATGTGGATAAGTTAAAAGCATTTCCACTGACTTTCAAGTAATTTTACTGACAAGAAAAACTAATGTTTCTAAAATTAAAATTAAACACGATTTGAAAAAAAGTTGCAGATCATAAGTTTAGACAATTTTCAGCCGTTTGAAATGTATTGCAATTTTAACGCACTAATTATGTGGATAAGTTAAAAGCATTTCCACAGACTTTCAAGTAATTTTACTGACAAGAAAAACTAATGTTTCTAAAATTAAAATTAAACGATTTAAAAAAAAGTTGCAGATCATAAGTTTAGACAATTTTCAGCCGTTTGAAATGTATTGCAATTTTAACGCACTAATTATGTGGATAAGTTAAAAGCATTTCCACAGACTTTCAAGTAATTTTACTGACAAGAAAAACTAATGTTTCTAAAATTAAAATTAAACACGATTTTAAAAAAAGTTGCAGATCATAAGTTTAGACAATTTTCAGCCGTTTGAAATGTATTGCAATTTTAACGCACTAATTATGTGGATAAGTTAAAAGCATTTCCACAGACTTTCAAGTAATTTTACTGACAAGAAAAACTAATGTTTCTAAAATTAAAATTAAACACGATTTTAAAAAATGTTGCAGATCATAAGTTTAGAAAATTTTCAGCCGTTTGAAATGTATTGCAATTTTAACGCACTAATTATGTGGATAAGTTAAAAGCATTTCCACAGACTTTCAAGTAATTTTACTGACAAGAAAAACTAATGTTTCTAAAATTAAAATTAAACACGATTTGAAAAAAAGTTGCAAATCATAAGTTTAGACAATTTTTAGCCGTTTGAAATGTATTGCAATTTTAGAGCACTAATTATGTGGATAAGTTAAAAGCATTTCCACAGACTTTCAAGTAATTTTACTGACAAGAAAAACTAATGTTTCTAAAATTAAAATTAAACACGATTTTAAAAAAAGTTGCAGATCCTAAGTTTAGACAATTTTCAGCCGTTTGAAATGTATTGCAATTTTAACGCACTAATTATGTGGATAAGTTAAAAGCATTTCCACAGACTTTCAAGTAATTTTACTGACAAGAAAAACTAATGTTTCTAAAATTAAAATTAAACACGATTTTAAAAAAAGTTGCAGATCATAAGTTTAGACAATTTTTAGCCGTTTGAAATGTATTGCAATTTTAACGCACTAAATATGTGGATAAGTTAAAAGCATTTCCACAGACTTTCAAGTAATTTTACTGACAAGAAAAACTAATGTTTCTAAAATTAAAATTAAACACGATTTGAAAAAAAGTTGCAGATCATAAGTTTAGACAATTTTCAGCCGTTTGAAATGTATTGCAATTTTAACGCACTAATTATGTGGATAAGTTAAAAGCATTTCCACAGACTTTCAAGTAATTTTACTGACAAGAAAAACTAATGTTTCTAAAATTAAAATTAAACACGATTTTAAAAAATGTTGCAGATCATATGTTTAGAAAATTTTCAGCCGTTTGAAATGTATTGCAATTTTAACGCACTAATTATGTGGATAAGTTAAAAGCATTTCCACAGACTTTCAAGTAATTTTACTGACAAGAAAAACTAATGTTTCTAAAATTAAAATTAAACAAGATTTTAAAAAAGTTGCAGATCATAAGTTTAGACAATTTTCAGCCGTTTGAAATGTATTGCAATTTTAACGCACTAATTATGTGGATAAGTTAAAAGCATTTCCACTGACTTTCAAGTAATTTTACTGACAAGAAAAACTAATGTTTCTAAAATTAAAATTAAACACGATTTAAAAAAAGTTGCAGATCATAAGTTTAGACAATTTTCAGCCGTTTGAAATGTATTGCAATTTTAACGCACTAATTATGTGGATAAGTTAAAAGCATTTCCACTGACTTTCAAGTAATTTTACTGACAAGAAAAACTAATAATTCTAAAATTAAAATTAAACACGATTTTAAAAAAAGTTGCAGATAATAAGTTTAGACAATTTTCAGCCGTTTGAAATGTATTGCAATTTTAACGCACTAGATATGTGGATGTTAAAAGCATTTCCACAGACTTTCAAGTAATTTTACTGACAAGAAAAACTAATGTTTCTAAAATTAATTTTTAAACACGATTTGAAAAAAAGTTGCAGATCATAAGTTTAGACAATTTTCAGCCGTTTGAAATGTATTGCAATTTTAACGCACTAATTATGTGGATAAGTTAAAAGCATTTCCACAGACTTTCAAGTAATTTTACTGACAAGAAAAACTAATGTTTCTAAAATTAAAATTAAACACGATTTGAAAAAAAGTTGCAAATCATAAGTTTAGACAATTTTTAGCCGTTTGAAATGTATTGCAATTTTAGAGCACTAATTATGTGGATAAGTTAAAAGCATTTCCACAGACTTTCAAGTAATTTTACTGACAAGAAAAACTAATGTTTCTAAAATTAAAATTAAACACGATTTTAAAAAAAGTTGCAGATCATAAGTTTAGACAATTTTCAGCCGTTTGAAATGTATTGCAATTTTAACGCACTAATTATGTGGATAAGTTAAAAGCATTTCCACAGACTTTCAAGTAATTTTACTGACAAGAAAAACTAATGTTTCTAAAATTAAAATTAAACACGATTTTAAAAAATGTTGCAGATCATAAGTTTAGAAAATTTTCAGCCGTTTGAAATGTATTGCAATTTTAACGCACTAATTATGTGGATAAGTTAAAAGCATTTCCACAGACTTTCAAGTAATTTTACTGACAAGAAAAACTAATGTTTCTAAAATTAAAATTAAACACGATTTGAAAAAAAGTTGCAAATCATAAGTTTAGACAATTTTTAGCCGTTTGAAATGTATTGCAATTTTAGAGCACTAATTATGTGGATAAGTTAAAAGCATTTCCACAGACTTTCAAGTAATTTTACTGACAAGAAAAACTAATGTTTCTAAAATTAAAATTAAACACGATTTAAAAAAAAGTTGCAGATCATAAGTTTAGACAATTTTCAGCCGTTTGAAATGTATTGCAATTTTAACGCACTAATTATGTGGATAAGTTAAAAGCATTTCCACTGACTTTCAAGTAATTTTACTGACAAGAAAAACTAATGTTTCTAAAATTAAAATTAAACACGATTTTAAAAAAAGTTGCAGATCATAAGTTTAGACAATTTTTAGCCGTTTGAAATGTATTGCAATTTTAACGCACTAAATATGTGGATAAGTTAAAAGCATTTCCACAGACTTTCAAGTAATTTTACTGACAAGAAAAACTAATGTTTCTAAAATTAAAATTAAACACGATTTAAAAAAAAGTTGCAGATCATAAGTTTAGACAATTTTCAGCCGTTTGAAATGTATTGCAATTTTAACGCACTAATTATGTGGATAAGTTAAAAGCATTTCCACAGACTTTCAAGTAATTTTACTGACAAGAAAAACTAATGTTTCTAAAATTAAAATTAAACACGATTTTAAAAAATGTTGCAGATCATAAGTTTAGACAATTTTCAGCCGTTTGAAATGTATTGCAATTTTAACGCACTAATTATGTGGATAAGTTAAAAGCATTTCCACAGACTTTCAAGTAATTTTACTGACAAGAAAAGCTAATGTTTCTAAAATTAAAATTAAACACGATTTGAAAAAAAGTTGCAGATCATAAGTTTAGACAATTTTCAGCCGTTTGAAATGTATTGCAATTTTAACGCACTAATTATGTGGATAAGTTAAAAGCAATTCCACAGACTTTCAAGTAATTTTACTGACAAGAAAAACTAATGTTTCTAAAATTAAAATTAAACAAGATTTTAAAAAAGTTGCAGATCATAAGTTTAGACAATTTTCAGCCGTTTGAAATGTATTGCAATTTTAACGCACTAATTATGTGGATAAGTTAAAAGCATTTCCACTGACTTTCAAGTAATTTTACTGACAAGAAAAACTAATGTTTCTAAAATTAAAATTAAACACGATTTAAAAAAAGTTGCAGATCATAAGTTTAGACAATTTTCAGCCGTTTGAAATGTATTGCAATTTTAACGCACTAATTATGTGGATAAGTTAAAAGCATTTCCACTGACTTTCAAGTAATTTTACTGACAAGAAAAACTAATGTTTCTAAAATTAAAATTAAACACGATTTTAAAAAAAGTTGCAGATCATAAGTTTAGACAATTTTCAGCCGTTTGAAATGTATTGCAATTTTAACGCACTAGATATGTGGATGTTAAAAGCATTTCCACAGACTTTCAAGTAATTTTACTGACAAGAAAAACTAATGTTTCTAAAATTAAAATTAAACACGATTTGAAAAAAAGTTGCAGATCATAAGTTTAGACAATTTTCAGCCGTTTGAAATGTATTGCAATTTTAACGCACTAATTATGTGGATAAGTTAAAAGCATTTCCACAGACTTTCAAGTAATTTTACTGACAAGAAAAACTAATGTTTCTCAAATTAAAATTAAACACGAATTTAAAAAAAGTTGCAGATCATAAGTTTAGACAATTTTCAGCCGTTTGAAATGTATTGCAATTTTAACGCACTAATTATGTGGATAAGTTAAAAGCATTTCCACAGACTTTCAAGTAATTTTACTGACAAGAAAAACTAATGTTTCTAAAATTAAAATTAAACACGATTTTAAAAAAAGTTGCAGATCTTAAGTTTAGACAATTTTCAGCCGTTTGAAATGTATTGCAATTTTAATGCACTAATTATGTGGATAAGTTAAAAGCATTTCCACAGACTTTCAAGTAATTTTACTGACAAGAAAAACTAATGTTTCTAAAATTAAAATTAAACACGATTTTAAAAAAAGTTGCAGATCATAAGTTTAGACAATTTTCAGCCGTTTGAAATGTATTGCAATTTTAACGCACTAATTATGTGGATAAGTTAAAAGCATTTCCACAGACTTTCAAGTAATTTTACTGACAAGAAAAACTAATGTTTCTAAAATTAAAATTAAACACGATTTGAAAAAAAGTTGCAGATCATTAGTTTAGACAATTTTCAGCCGTTTGAAATGTATTGCAATTTTAACGCACTAAATATGTGGATAAGTTAAAAGCATTTCCACAGACTTTCAAGTAATTTTACTGACAAGAAAAACTAATGTTTATAAAATTAAAATTAAACACGATTTTAAAAAATGTTGCAGATCATAAGTTTAGACAATTTTCAGCCGTTTGAAATGTATTGCAATTTTAATGCACTAATTATGTGGATAAGTTAAAAGCATTTCCACTGACTTTCAAGTAATTTTACTGACAAGAAAAACTAATGTTTCTAAAATTAAAATTAAACACGATTTGAAAAAAAGTTGCAGATCATAAGTTTAGACAATTTTCAGCCGTTTGAAATGTATTGCAATTTTAACGCACTAATTATGTGGATAAGTTAAAAGCATTTCCACAGACTTTCAAGTAATTTTACTGACAAGAAAAACTAATGTTTCTAAAATTAAAATTAAACACGATTTGAAAAAAAGTTGCAGATCATAAGTTTAGACAATTTTCAGCCGTTTGAAATGTATTGCAATTTTAATGCACTAATTATGTGGATAAGTTAAAAGCATTTCCACTGACTTTCAAGTAATTTTACTGACAAGAAAAACTAATGTTTCTAAAATTAAAATTAAACACGATTTGAAAAAAAGTTGCAGATCATAAGTTTAGACAATTTTCAGCCGTTTGAAATGTATTGCAATTTCAACGCACTAATTATGTGGATATGTTAAAAGCATTTCCACTGACTTTTAAGTAATTTTACTGACAAGAAAAACTAATGTTTCTAAAATTAAAATTAAACACGATTTAAAAAAAATTGCAGATCATAAGTTTAGACAATTTGTAGCCGTTTGAAATGTATTGCAATTTTAACGCACTAATTATGTGGATAAGTTAAAAGCATTTCCACTGACTTTCAAGTAATTTTACTGACAAGAAAAACTAATGTTTCTAAAATTAAATATATAAACACGATTTGAAAAAAAGTTGCAGATCATAAGTTTAGACAATTTTCAGCCGTTTGAAATGTATTGCAATTTTAACGCACTAATTATGTGGATAAGTTAAAAGCATTTCCACAGACTTTCAAGTAATTTTACTGACAAGAAAAACTAATGTTTCTAAAATTAAAATTAAACACACTTTGATAAAAAAGTTGCAGATCATAAGTTTAGACAATTTTCAGCAGTTTGAAATATATTGCAATTTTAACGCACTACTTATGTGGATAAGTTAAAAGCATTTCCACTGACTTTCAAGTAATTTTACTGACAAGAAAAACTAATGTTTCTAAAATTAAAATTAAACACGATTTGAAAAAAAGTTGCAGATCATAAGTTTAGACAATTTTCAGCCGTTTGAAATGTATTGCAATTTTAATGCACTAATTATGTGGATAAGTTAAAAGCATTTCCACTGACTTTCAAGTAATTTTACTGACAAGAAAAACTAATGTTTCTAAAATTAAAATTAAACACAATTTTAAAAAAAGTTGCAGATCATAAGTTTAGACAATTTTCAGCCGTTTGAAATGTATTGCAATTTCAACGCACTAATTATGTGGATAAGTTAAAAGCATTTCCACTGACTTTCAAGTAATTTTACTGACAAGAAAAACTAATGTTTCTAAAATTAAAATTAAACACGATTTGAAAAAAAGTTGCAGATCATAAGTTTAGACAATTTTCAGCCGTTTGAAATGTATTGCAATTTTAACGCACTAATTATGTGGATAAGTTAAAAGCAATTCCACAGACTTTCAAGTAATTTTACTGACAAGAAAAACTAATGTTTCTAAAATTAAAATTAAACAAGATTTTAAAAAAGTTGCAGATCATAAGTTTAGACAATTTTCAGCCGTTTGAAATGTATTGCAATTTTAACGCACTAATTATGTGGATAAGTTAAAAGCATTTCCACTGACTTTCAAGTAATTTTACTGACAAGAAAAACTAATGTTTCTAAAATTAAAATTAAACACGATTTAAAAAAAGTTGCAGATCATAAGTTTAGACAATTTTCAGCCGTTTGAAATGTATTGCAATTTTAACGCACTAATTATGTGGATAAGTTAAAAGCATTTCCACTGACTTTCAAGTAATTTTACTGACAAGAAAAACTAATGTTTCTAAAATTAAAATTAAACACGATTTGAAAAAAAGTTGCAGATCATAAGTTTAGACAATTTTCAGCCGTTTGAAATTTATTGCAATTTTAACGCACTAGATATGTGGATGTTAAAAGCATTTCCACAGACTTTCAAGTAATTTTACTGACAAGAAAAACTAATGTTTCTAAAATTAAAATTAAACACGATTTGAAAAAAAGTTGCAGATCATAAGTTTAGACAATTTTCAGCCGTTTGAAATGTATTGCAATTTTAACGCACTAATTATGTGGATAAGTTAAAAGCATTTCCACAGACTTTCAAGTAATTTTACTGACAAGAAAAACTAATGTTCCTAAAATTAAAATTAAACACGAATTTAAAAAAAGTTGCAGATCATAAGTTTAGACAATTTTCAGCCGTTTGAAATGTATTGCAATTTTAACGCACTAATTATGTGGATAAGTTAAAAGCATTTCCACAGACTTTCAAGTAATTTTACTGACAAGAAAAACTAATGTTTCTAAAATTAAAATTAAACACGATTTTGAAAAAAGTTGCAGATCATAAGTTTAGACAATTTTCAGCCGTTTGAAATGTATTGCAATTTTAATGCACTAATTATGTGGATAAGTTAAAAGCATTTCCACAGACTTTCAAGTAATTTTACTGACAAGAAAAACTAATGTTTCTAAAATTAAAATTAAACACGATTTTAAAAAAAGTTGCAGATCATAAGTTTAGACAATTTTCAGCCGTTTGAAATGTATTGCAATTTCAACGCACTAATTATGTGGATAAGTTAAAAGCATTTCCACAGACTTTCAAGTAATTTTACTGACAAGAAAAACTAATGTTTCTAAAATTAAAATTAAACACGATTTGAAAAAAAGTTGCAGATCATAAGTTTAGACAATTTTCAGCCGTTTGAAATGTATTGCAATTTTAATGCACTAATTATGTGGATAAGTTAAAAGCATTTCCACTGACTTTCAAGTAATTTTACTGACAAGCAAAACTAATGTTTCTAAAATTAAAATTAAACACGATTTGAAAAAAAGTTGCAGATCATAAGTTTAGACAATTTTCAGCCGTTTGAAATGTATTGCAATTTCAACGCACTAATTATGTGGATAAGTTACAAGCATTTCCACTGACTTTTAAGTAATTTTACTGACAAGAAAAACTAATGTTTCTAAAATTAAAATTAAACACGATTTAAAAAAAATTGCAGATCATGTTTAGACAATTTGTAGCCGTTTGAAATGTATTGCAATTTTAACGCACTAATTATGTGGATAAGTTAAAAGCATTTCCACAGACTTTCAAGTAATTTTACTGACAAGAAAAACTAATGTTTCTAAAATTAAAATTAAACACAATTTTAAAAAAAGTTGCAGATCATAAGTTTAGACAATTTTCAGCCGTTTGAAATGTATTGCAATTTCAACGCACTAATTATGTGGATAAGTTAAAAGCATTTCCACTGACTTTCAAGTAATTTTACTGACAAGAAAAACTAATGTTTCTAAAATTAAAATTAAACACAATTTTAAAAAAGTTGCAGATCATAAGTTTAGACAATTTTCAGCCGTTTGAAATGTATTGCAATTTTAAGGCACTAATTATGTGGATAAGTTAGAAGCATTTCCACAGACTTTCAAGTAATTTTACTGACAAGAAAAACTAATGTTTCTAAAATTAAAATTAAACACGATTTTAAAAAAAGTTGCAGATCATAAGTTTAGACAATTTTCAGCCGTTTGAAATGTATTGCAATTTAAACGCATTAATTATGTGGATAAGTTAAAAGCATTTCCACAGACTTTCAAGTAATTTTACTGACAAGAAAAACTAATGTTCCTAAAATTAAAATTAAACACGAATTTAAAAAAAGTTGCAGAACATAAGTTTAGACAATTTTCAGCCGTTTGAAATGTATTGCAATTTTAACGCACTAATTATGTGGATAAGTTAAAAGCATTTCCACAGACTTTCAAGTAATTTTACTGACAAGAAAAACTAATGTTTCTAAAATTAAAATTAAACACGATTTTGAAAAAAGTTGCAGATCATAAGTTTAGACAATTTTCAGCCGTTTGAAATGTATTGCAATTTTAATGCACTAATTATGTGGATAAGTTAAAAGCATTTCCACAGACTTTCAAGTAATTTTACTGACAAGAAAAACTAATGTTTCTAAAATTAAAATTAAACACGATTTTAAAAAAAGTTGCAGATCATAAGTTTAGACAATTTTCAGCCGTTTGAAATGTATTGCAATTTTAACGCACTAATTATGTGGATAAGTTAAAAGCATTTCCACAGACTTTCAAGTAATTTTACTGACAAGAAAAACTAATGTTTCTAAAATTAAAATTAAACACGATTTGAAAAAAAGTTGCAGATCATAAGTTTAGACAATTTTCAGCCGTTTGAAATGTATTGCAATTTTAATGCACTAATTATGTGGATAAGTTAAAAGCATTTCCACTGACTTTCAAGTAATTTTACTGACAAGCAAAACTAATGTTTCTAAAATTAAAATTAAACACGATTTGAAAAAAAGTTGCAGATCATAAGTTTAGACAATTTTCAGCCGTTTGAAATGTATTGCAATTTCAACGCACTAATTATGTGGATAAGTTACAAGCATTTCCACTGACTTTTAAGTAATTTTACTGACAAGAAAAACTAATGTTTCTAAAATTAAAATTAAACACGATTTAAAAAAAATTGCAGATCATGTTTAGACAATTTGTAGCCGTTTGAAATGTATTGCAATTTTAACGCACTAATTATGTGGATAAGTTAAAAGCATTTCCACAGACTTTCAAGTAATTTTACTGACAAGAAAAACTAATGTTTCTAAAATTAAAATTAAACACAATTTTAAAAAAAGTTGCAGATCATAAGTTTAGACAATTTTCAGCCGTTTGAAATGTATTGCAATTTCAACGCATTAATTATGTGGATAAGTTAAAAGCATTTCCACAGACTTTCAAGTAATTTTACTGACAAGAAAAACTAATGTTCCTAAAATTAAAATTAAACACGAATTTAAAAAAAGTTGCAGATCATAAGTTTAGACAATTTTCAGCCGTTTGAAATGTATTGCAATTTTAACGCACTAATTATGTGGATAAGTTAAAAGCATTTCCACAGACTTTCAAGTAATTTTACTGACAAGAAAAACTAATGTTTCTAAAATTAAAATTAAACACGATTTTGAAAAAAGTTGCAGATCATAAGTTTAGACAATTTTCAGCCGTTTGAAATGTATTGCAATTTTAATGCACTAATTATGTGGATAAGTTAAAAGCATTTCCACAGACTTTCAAGTAATTTTACTGACAAGAAAAACTAATGTTTCTAAAATTAAAATTAAACACGATTTTAAAAAAAGTTGCAGATCATAAGTTTAGACAATTTTCAGCCGTTTGAAATGTATTGCAATTTTAACGCACTAATTATGTGGATAAGTTAAAAGCATTTCCACAGACTTTCAAGTAATTTTACTGACAAGAAAAACTAATGTTTCTAAAATTAAAATTAAACACGATTTGAAAAAAAGTTGCAGATCATAAGTTTAGACAATTTTCAGCCGTTTGAAATGTATTGCAATTTTAATGCACTAATTATGTGGATAAGTTAAAAGCATTTCCACTGACTTTCAAGTAATTTTACTGACAAGCAAAACTAATGTTTCTAAAATTAAAATTAAACACGATTTGAAAAAAAGTTGCAGATCATAAGTTTAGACAATTTTCAGCCGTTTGAAATGTATTGCAATTTCAACGCACTAATTATGTGGATAAGTTACAAGCATTTCCACTGACTTTTAAGTAATTTTACTGACAAGAAAAACTAATGTTTCTAAAATTAAAATTAAACACGATTTAAAAAAAATTGCAGATCATGTTTAGACAATTTGTAGCCGTTTGAAATGTATTGCAATTTTAACGCACTAATTATGTGGATAAGTTAAAAGCATTTCCACAGACTTTCAAGTAATTTTACTGACAAGAAAAACTAATGTTTCTAAAATTAAAATTAAACACAATTTTAAAAAAAGTTGCAGATCATAAGTTTAGACAATTTTCAGCCGTTTGAAATGTATTGCAATTTCAACGCACTAATTATGTGGATAAGTTAAAAGCATTTCCACTGACTTTCAAGTAATTTTACTGACAAGAAAAACTAATGTTTCTAAAATTAAAATTAAACACAATTTTAAAAAAGTTGCAGATCATAAGTTTAGACAATTTTCAGCCGTTTGAAATGTATTGCAATTTTAACGCACTAATTATGTGGATAAGTTAGAAGCATTTCCACAGACTTTCAAGTAATTTTACTGACAAGAAAAACTAATGTTTCTAAAATTAAAATTAAACACGATTTTAAAAAAAGTTGCAGATCATAAGTTTAGACAATTTTCAGCCGTTTGAAATGTATTGCAATTTTAACGCATTAATTATGTGGATAAGTTAAAAGCATTTCCACCGACTTTCAAGTAATTTTACTGACAGGAAAAACTAATGTTTCTAAAATTAAAATTAAACACGATTTTAAAAAAAGTTGCAGATCATAAGTTTAGACAATTTTCAGCCGTTTGAAATGTATTGCAATTTTAATGCACTAATTATGTGGATAAGTTAAAAGCATTTCCACTGACTTTCAAGTAATTTTACTGACAAGAAAAACTAATGTTTCTAAAATTAAATATAAACACGATTTTAAAAAAAGTTGCAGATCATAAGTTTAGACAATTTTCAGCCGTTTGAAATGTATTGCAATTTTAACGCACTAATTATGTGGATAAGTTAAAAGCATTTCCATTGACTTTCAAGTAATTTTACTGACAAGAAAAACTAATGTTTCTAAAATTAAAATTAAACACGATTTGAAAAAAAGTTGCAGATCATAAGTTTAGACAATTTTCAGCCGTTTGAAATGTATTGCAATTTTAATGCACTAATTATGTGGATAAGTTAAAAGCATTTCCTCTGACTTTCAAGTAATTTTACTGACAAGAAAAACTAATGTTTCTAAAATTAAAATTAAACACGATTTGAAAAAAAGTTGCAGATCATAAGTTTAGACAATTTTCAGCCGTTTGAAATGTATTGCAATTTTAACGCACTAATTATGTGGATAAGTTAAAAGCATTTCCACAGACTTTCAAGTAATTTTACTGACAAGAAAAACTAATGTTTCTAAAATTAAAATTAAACACGATTTTAAAAAAGTTGCAGATCATAAGTTTACACAATTTTTAGCCGTTTGAAATGTATTGCAATTTTAACGCACTAATTATGTGGATAAGTTAAAAGCATTTCCACAGACTTTCAAGTAATTTTACTGACAAGAAAAACTAATGTTTCTAAAATTAAAATTAAACACGATTTGAAAAAAAGTTGCAGATCATAAGTTTAGACAATTTTCAGCCGTTTGAAATGTATTGCAATTTTAACGCACTAATTATGTGGATAAGTTAAAAGCATTTCCACTGACTTTCAAGTAATATTACTGACAAGAAAAACTAATGTTTCTAAAATTAAAATTAAACACGATTTGAAAAAAAAGTTGCAGATCATTAGTTTAGACAATTTTCAGCCGTTTGAAATGTATTGCAATTTTAACGCACTAAATATGTGGATAAGTTAAAAGCATTTCCACAGACTTTCAAGTAATTTTACTGACAAGAAAAACTAATGTTTATAAAATTAAAATTAAACACGATTTTAAAAAATGTTGCAGATCATAAGTTTAGACAATTTTCAGCCGTTTGAAATGTATTGCAATTTTAATGCACTAATTATGTGGATAAGTTAAAAGCATTTCCACTGACTTTCAAGTAATTTTACTGACAAGAAAAACTAATGTTTCTAAAATTAAAATTAAACACGATTTGAAAAAAAGTTGCAGATCATTAGTTTAGACAATTTTCAGCCGTTTGAAATGTATTGCAATTTTAACGCACTAAATATGTGGATAAGTTAAAAGCATTTCCACAGACTTTCAAGTAATTTTACTGACAAGAAAAACTAATGTTTATAAAATTAAAATTAAACACGATTTTAAAAAATGTTGCAGAACATAAGTTTAGACAATTTTCAGCCGTTTGAAATGTATTGCAATTTTAATGCACTAATTATGTGGATAAGTTAAAAGCATTTCCACTGACTTTCAAGTAATTTTACTGACAAGAAAAACTAATGTTTCTAAAATTAAAATTAAACACGATTTGAAAAAAAGTTGCAGATCATAAGTTTAGACAATTTTCAGCCGTTTGAAATGTATTGCAATTTTAACGCACTAATTATGTGGATAAGTTAAAAGCATTTCCACAGACTTTCAAGTAATTTTACTGACAAGAAAAACTAATGTTTCTAAAATTAAAATTAAACACGATTTGAAAAAAAGTTGCAGATCATAAGTTTAGACAATTTTCAGCCGTTTGAAATGTATTGCAATTTTAATGCACTAATTATGTGGATAAGTTAAAAGCATTTCCACTGACTTTCAAGTAATTTTACTGACAAGAAAAACTAATGTTTCTAAAATTAAAATTAAACACGATTTGAAAAAAAGTTGCAGATCATAAGTTTAGACAATTTTCAGCCGTTTGAAATGTATTGCAATTTCAACGCACTAATTATGTGGATATGTTAAAAGCATTTCCACTGACTTTTAAGTAATTTTACTGACAAGAAAAACTAATGTTTCTAAAATTAAAATTAAACACGATTTAAAAAAAATTGCAGATCATAAGTTTAGACAATTTGTAGCCGTTTGAAATGTATTGCAATTTTAACGCACTAATTATGTGGATAAGTTAAAAGCATTTCCACAGACTTTCAAGTAATTTTACTGACAAGAAAAACTAATGTTTCTAAAATTAAAATTAAACACACTTTGATAAAAATGTTGCAGATCATAAGTTTAGACAATTTTCAGCAGTTTGAAATGTATTGCAATTTTAACGCACTACTTATGTGGATAAGTTAAAAGCATTTCCACTGACTTTCAAGTAATATTACTGACAAGAAAAACTAATGTTTCTAAAATTAAAATTAAACACGATTTGAAAAAAAGTTGCAGATCATAAGTTTAGACAATTTTCAGCCGTTTGAAATGTATTGCAATTTTAACGCACTAAATATGTGGATAAGTTAAAAGCATTTCCACAGACTTTCAAGTAATTTTACTGACAAGAAAAACTAATGTTTATAAAATTAAAATTAAACACGATTTTAAAAAATGTTGCAGATCATAAGTTTAGACAATTTTCAGCCGTTTGAAATGTATTGCAATTTTAATGCACTAATTATGTGGATAAGTTAAAAGCATTTCCACTGACTTTCAAGTAATTTTACTGACAAGAAAAACTAATGTTTCTAAAATTAAAATTAAACACGATTTGAAAAAAAGTTGCAGATCATAAGTTTAGACAATTTTCAGCCGTTTGAAATGTATTGCAATTTTAACGCACTAATTATGTGGATAAGTTAAAAGCATTTCCACAGACTTGCAAGTAATTTTACTGACAAGAAAAACTAATGTTTCTAAAATTAAAATTAAACACGATTTGAAAAAAAGTTGCAGATCATAAGTTTAGACAATTTTCAGCCGTTTGAAATGTATTGCAATTTTAATGCACTAATTATGTGGATAAGTTAAAAGCATTTCCACTGACTTTCAAGTAATTTTACTGACAAGAAAAACTAATGTTTCTAAAATTAAAATTAAACACGATTTAAGTTTAGACAATTTTCAGCCGTTTGAAATGTATTGCAATTTCAACGCACTAATTATGTGGATATGTTAAAAGCATTTCCACTGACTTTTAAGTAATTTTACTGACAAGAAAAACTAATGTTTCTAAAATTAAAATTAAACACGATTTAAAAAAAATTGCAGATCATAAGTTTAGACAATTTGTAGCCGTTTGAAATGTATTGCAATTTTAACGCACTAATTATGTGGATAAGTTTAAAAGCATTTCCACTGACTTTCAAGTAATTTTACTGACAAGAAAAACTAATGTTTCTAAAATTAAATATAAACACGATTTGAAAAAAAGTTGCAGATCATAAGTTTAGGACAATTTTCAGCCGTTTGAAATGTATTGCAATTTTAACGCACTAATTATGTGGATAAGTTAAAAGCATTTCCACAGACTTTCAAGTAATTTTACCTGACAAGAAAAACTAATGTTTCTAAAATTAAAATTAAACACACTTTGATAAAAAAGTTGCAGATCATAAGTTTAGACAATTTTCAGCAGTTTGAAATGTATTGCAATTTTAACGCACTACTTATGTGGATAAGTTAAAAGCATTTCCACTGACTTTCAAGTAATTTTACTGACAAGAAAAACTAATGTTTCTAAAATTAAAATTAAACACGATTTGAAAAAAAGTTGCAGATCATAAGTTTAGACAATTTTCAGCCGTTTGAAATGTATTGCAATTTCAACGCACTAATTATGTGGATATGTTAAAAGCATTTCCACTGACTTTTAAGTAATTTTACTGACAAGAAAAACTAATGTTTCTAAAATTAAAATTAAACACGATTTAAAAAAAATTGCAGATCATAAGTTTAGACAATTTGTAGCCGTTTGAAATGTATTGCAATTTTAACGCACTAATTATGTGGATAAGTTAAAAGCATTTCCACTGACTTTCAAGTAATTTTACTGACAAGAAAAACTAATGTTTCTAAAATTAAATATAAACACGATTTGAAAAAAAGTTGCAGATCATAAGTTTAGACAATTTTCAGCCGTTTGAAATGTATTGCAATTTTAACGCACTAATTATGTGGATAAGTTAGAAGCATTTCCACAGACTTTCAAGTAATTTTACTGACAAGAAAAACTAATGTTTCTAAAATTAAAATTAAACACACTTTGATAAAAAAGTTGCAGATCATAAGTTTAGACAATTTTCAGCAGTTTGAAATGTATTGCAATTTTAACGCACTACTTATGTGGATAAGTTAAAAGCATTTCCACTGACTTTCAAGTAATTTTACTGACAAGAAAAACTAATGTTTCTAAAATTAAAATTAAACACGATTTGAAAAAAAGTTGCAGATCATAAGTTTAGACAATTTTCAGCCGTTTGAAATGTATTGCAATTTTAATGCACTAATTATGTGGATAAGTTAAAAGCATTTCCACTGACTTTCAAGTAATTTTACTGACAAGAAAAACTAATGTTTCTAAAATTAAAATTAAACACGATTTGAAAAAAAGTTGCAGATCATAAGTTTAGACAATTTTCAGCCGTTTGAAATGTATTGCAATTTTAACGCACTAATTATGTGGATAAGTTAAAAGCAATTCCACAGACTTTCAAGTAATTTTACTGACAAGAAAAACTAATGTTTCTAAAATTAAAATTAAACAAGATTTTAAAAAAGTTGCAGATCATAAGTTTAGACAATTTTCAGCCGTTTGAAATGTATTGCAATTTTCACGCACTAATTATGTGGATAAGTTAAAAGCATTTCCACTGACTTTCAAGTAATTTTACTGACAAGAAAAACTAATGTTTCTAAAATTAAAATTAAACACGATTTAAAAAAAGTTGCAGATCATAAGTTTAGACAATTTTCAGCCGTTTGAAATGTATTGCAATTTTAACGCACTAATTATGTGGATAAGTTAAAAGCATTTCCACTGACTTTCAAGTAATTTTACTGACAAGAAAAACTAATGTTTCTAAAATTAAAATTAAACACGATTTGAAAAAAAGTTGCAGATCATAAGTTTAGACAATTTTCAGCCGTTTGAAATTTATTGCAATTTTAACGCACTAGATATGGTGGATGTTAAAAGCATTTCCACAGACTTTCAAGTAATTTTACTGACAAGAAAAACTAATGTTTCTAAAATTAAAATTAAACACGATTTGAAAAAAAGTTGCAGATCATAAGTTTAGACAATTTTCAGCCGTTTGAAATGTATTGCAATTTTAACGCACTAATTATGTGGATAAGTTAAAAGCATTTCCACAGACTTTCAAGTAATTTTACTGACAAGAAAAACTAATGTTCCTAAAATTAAAATTAAACACGAATTTAAAAAAAGTTGCAGATCATAAGTTTAGACAATTTTCAGCCGTTTGAAATGTATTGCAATTTTAACGCACTAATTATGTGGGATAAGTTAAAAGCATTTCCACAGACTTTCAAGTAATTTTACTGACAAGAAAAACTAATGTTTCTAAAATTAAAATTAAACACGATTTTGAAAAAAGTTGCAGATCATAAGTTTAGACAATTTTCAGCCGTTTGAAATGTATTGCAATTTTAATGCACTAATTATGTGGATAAGTTAAAAGCATTTCCACAGACTTTCAAGTAATTTTACTGACAAGAAAAACTAATGTTTCTAAAATTAAAATTAAACACGATTTTTAAAAAAGTTGCAGATTCATAAGTTTAGACAATTTTTCAGCCGTTTGAAATGTATTGCAATTTTAACGCACTAATTATGTGGATAAGTTAAAAGCATTTCCACAGACTTTCAAGTAATTTTACTGACAAGAAAAACTAATGTTTCTAAAATTAAAATTAAACACGATTTGAAAAAAAGTTGCAGATCATAAGTTTAGACAATTTTCAGCCGTTTGAAATGTATTGCAATTTTAATGCACTAATTATGTGGATAAGTTAAAAGCATTTCCACTGACTTTCAAGTAATTTTACTGACAAGCAAAACTAATGTTTCTAAAATTAAAATTAAACACGATTTGAAAAAAAGTTGCAGATCATAAGTTTAGACAATTTTCAGCCGTTTGAAATGTATTGCAATTTCAACGCACTAATTATGTGGATAAGTTACAAGCATTTCCACTGACTTTTAAGTAATTTTACTGACAAGAAAAACTAATGTTTCTAAATTAAAAATTAAACACGATTTAAAAAAAATTGCAGATCATGTTTAGACAATTTGTAGCCGTTTGAAATGTATTGCAATTTTAACGCACTAATTATGTGGATAAGTTAAAAGCATTTCCACAGACTTTCAAGTAATTTTACTGACAAGAAAAACTAATGTTTCTAAAATTAAAATTAAACACAATTTTAAAAAAAGTTGCAGATCATAAGTTTAGACAATTTTCAGCCGTTTGAAATGTATTGCAATTTCAACGCACTAATTATGTGGATAAGTTAAAAGCATTTCCACTGACTTTCAAGTAATTTTTACTGACAAGAAAAACTAATGTTTCTAAAATTAAAATTAAACACAATTTTAAAAAAGTTGCAGATCATAAGTTTAGACAATTTTCAGCCGTTTGAAATGTATTGCAATTTTAACGCACTAATTATGTGGATAAGTTAGAAGCATTTCCACAGACTTTCAAGTAATTTTACTGACAAGAAAAACTAATGTTTCTAAAATTAAAATTAAACACGATTTGAAAAAAAGTTGCAGATCATAAGTTTAGACAATTTTCAGCCGTTTGAAATGTATTGCAATTTTAACGCATTAATTATGTGGATAAGTTAAAAGCATTTCCACCGACTTTCAAGTAATTTTACTGACAGGAAAAACTAATGTTTCTAAAATTAAAATTAAACACGATTTTAAAAAAAGTTGCAGATCATAAGTTTAGACAATTTTCAGCCGTTTGAAATGTATTGCAATTTTAATGCACTAATTATGTGGATAAGTTAAAAGCATTTCCACTGACTTTCAAGTAATTTTACTGACAAGAAAAACTAATGTTTCTAAAATTAAATATAAACACGATTTCAAAAAAAGTTGCAGATCATAAGTTTAGACAATTTTCAGCCGTTTGAAATGTATTGCAATTTTAACGCACTAATTATGTGGATAAGTTAAAAGCATTTCCATTGACTTTCAAGTAATTTTACTGACAAGAAAAACTAATGTTTCTAAAATTAAAATTAAACACGATTTGAAAAAAAGTTGCAGATCATAAGTTTAGACAATTTTCAGCCGTTTGAAATGTATTGCAATTTTAATGCACTAATTATGTGGATAAGTTAAAAGCATTTCCTCTGACTTTCAAGTAATTTTACTGACAAGGAAAAACTAATGTTTCTAAAATTAAAATTAAACACGATTTGAAAAAAAGTTGCAGATCATAAGTTTAGACAATTTTCAGCCGTTTGAAATGTATTGCAATTTTAACGCACTAATTATGTGGATAAGTTAAAAGCATTTCCACAGACTTTCAAGTAATTTTACTGACAAGAAAAACTAATGTTTCTAAAATTAAAATTAAACACGATTTTAAAAAAGTTGCAGATCATAAGTTTACACAATTTTTAGCCGTTTGAAATGTATTGCAATTTTAACGCACTAATTATGTGGATAAGTTAAAAGCATTTTCCACAGACTTTCAAGTAATTTTACTGACAAGAAAAACTAATGTTTCTAAAATTAAAATTAAACACGATTTGAAAAAAAGTTGCAGATCATAAGTTTAGACAATTTTCAGCCGTTTGAAATGTATTGCAATTTTAACGCACTAATTATGTGGATAAGTTAAAAGCATTTCCACAGACTTTCAAGTAATTTTACTGACAAGAAAAACTAATGTTTCTAAAATTAAAATTAAACACGATTTGAAAAAAAGTTGCAGATCATAAGTTTAGACAATTTTCAGCCGTTTGAAATGTATTGCAATTTTAACGCACTAATTATGTGGATAAGTTAAAAGCATTTCCACTGACTTTCAAGTAATATTACTGACAAGAAAAACTAATGTTTCAAAAATTAAAATTAAACACGATTTGAAAAAAAGTTGCAGATCATTAGTTTAGACAATTTTCAGCCGTTTGAAATGTATTGCAATTTTAACGCACTAAATATGTGGATAAGTTAAAAGCATTTCCACAGACTTTCAAGTAATTTTACTGACAAGAAAAACTAATGTTTATAAAATTAAAATTAAACACGATTTTAAAAAATGTTGCAGATCATAAGTTTAGACAATTTTCAGCCGTTTGAAATGTATTGCAATTTTAATGCACTAATTATGTGGATAAGTTAAAAGCATTTCCACTGACTTTCAAGTAATTTTACTGACAAGAAAAACTAATGTTTCTAAAATTAAAATTAAACACGATTTGAAAAAAAGTTGCAGATCATAAGTTTAGACAATTTTCAGCCGTTTGAAATGTATTGCAATTTTAACGCACTAATTATGTGGATAAGTTAAAAGCATTTCCACAGACTTTCAAGTAATTTTACTGACAAGAAAAACTAATGTTTCTAAAATTAAAATTAAACACGATTTGAAAAAAAGTTGCAGATCATAAGTTTAGACAATTTTCAGCCGTTTGAAATGTATTGCAATTTTAATGCACTAATTATGTGGATAAGTTAAAAGCATTTCCACTGACTTTCAAGTAATTTTACTGACAAGAAAAACTAATGTTTCTAAAATTAAAATTAAACACGATTTGAAAAAAAGTTGCAGATCATAAGGTTTAGACAATTTTCAGCCGTTTGAAATGTATTGCAATTTCAACGCACTAATTATGTGGATATGTTAAAAGCATTTCCAATGACTTTTAAGTAATTTTACTGACAAGAAAAACTAATGTTTCTAAAATTAAAATTAAACACGATTTAAAAAAAATTGCAGATCATAAGTTTAGACAATTTGTAGCCGTTTGAAATGTATTGCAATTTTAACGCACTAATTATGTGGATAAGTTAAAAGCATTTCCACTGACTTTCAAGTAATTTTACTGACAAGAAAAACTAATGTTTCTAAAATTAAATATAAACACGATTTGAAAAAAAGTTGCAGATCATAAGTTTAGACAATTTTCAGCCGTTTGAAATGTATTGCAATTTTAACGCACTAATTATGTGGATAAGTTAAAAAGCATTTCCACAGACTTTCAAGTAATTTTACTGACAAGAAAAACTAATGTTTCTAAAATTAAAATTAAACACGATTTGAAAAAAAAGTTGCAGATCATAAGTTTAGACAATTTTCAGCCGTTTGAAATGTATTGCAATTTTAACGCACTAATTATGTGGATAAGTTAAAAGCATTTCCACAGACTTTCAAGTAATTTTACTGACAAGAAAAACTAATGTTTCTAAAATTAAAATTAAACACGATTTGAAAAAAAGTTGCAGATCATAAGTTTAGACAATTTTCAGCCGTTTGAAATGTATTGCAATTTTAACGCACTAATTATGTGGATAAGTTAAAAGCATTTCCACTGACTTTCAAGTAATATTACTGACAAGAAAAACTAATGTTTCTAAAATTAAAATTAAACACGATTTGAAAAAAAGTTGCAGATCATTAGTTTAGACAATTTTCAGCCGTTTGAAATGTATTGCAATTTTAACGCACTAAATATGTGGATAAGTTAAAAGCATTTCCACAGACTTTCAAGTAATTTTACTGACAAGAAAAACTAATGTTTATAAAATTAAAATTAAACACGATTTTAAAAAATGTTGCAGATCATAAGTTTAGACAATTTTCAGCCGTTTGAAATGTATTGCAATTTTAATGCACTAATTATGTGGATAAGTTAAAAGCATTTCCACTGACTTTCAAGTAATTTTACTGACAAGAAAAACTAATGTTTCTAAAATTAAAATTAAACACGATTTGAAAAAAAGTTGCAGATCATAAGTTTAGACAATTTTCAGCCGTTTGAAATGTATTGCAATTTTAACGCACTAATTATGTGGATAAGTTAAAAGCATTTCCACAGACTTTCAAGTAATTTTACTGACAAGAAAAACTAATGTTTCTAAAATTAAAATTAAACACGATTTGAAAAAAAGTTGCAGATCATAAGTTTAGACAATTTTCAGCCGTTTGAAATGTATTGCAATTTTAATGCACTAATTATGTGGATAAGTTAAAAGCATTTCCACTGACTTTCAAGTAATTTTACTGACAAGAAAAACTAATGTTTCTAAAATTAAAATTAAACACGATTTGAAAAAAAGTTGCAGATCATAAGTTTAGACCAATTTTCAGCCGTTTGAAATGTATTGCAATTTCAACGCACTAATTATTTGGATATGTTAAAAGCATTTCCACTGACTTTTAAGTAATTTTACTGACAAGAAAAACTAATGTTTCTAAAATTAAAATTAAACACGATTTAAAAAAAATTGCAGATCATAAGTTTAGACAATTTGTAGCCGTTTGAAATGTATTGCAATTTTAACGCACTAATTATGTGGATAAGTTTAAAAGCATTTCCACTGACTTTCAAGTAATTTTACTGACAAGAAAAACTAATGTTTCTAAAATTAAATATAAACACGATTTGAAAAAAAGTTGCAGATCATAAGTTTAGACAATTTTCAGCCGTTTGAAATGTATTGCAATTTTAACGCACTAATTATGTGGATAAGTTAAAAGCATTTCCACAGACTTTCAAGTAATTTTACTGACAAGAAAAACTAATGTTTCTAAAATTAAAATTAAACACGATTTGAAAAAAAGTTGCAGATCATAAGTTTAGACAATTTTCAGCCGTTTGAAATGTATTGCAATTTTAACGCACTAATTATGTGGATAAGTTAAAAGCATTTCCACAGACTTTCAAGTAATTTTACTGACAAGAAAAACTAATGTTTCTAAAATTAAAATTAAACACGATTTGAAAAAAAGTTGCAGATCATAAGTTTAGACAATTTTCAGCCGTTTGAAATGTATTGCAATTTTAACGCACTAATTATGTGGATAAGTTAAAAGCATTTCCACTGACTTTCAAGTAATATTACTGACAAGAAAAACTAATGTTTCTAAAATTAAAATTAAACACGATTTGAAAAAAAGTTGCAGATCATTAGTTTAGACAATTTTCAGCCGTTTGAAATGTATTGCAATTTTAACGCACTAAATATGTGGATAAGTTAAAAGCATTTCCACAGACTTTCAAGTAATTTTACTGACAAGAAAAACTAATGTTTATAAAATTAAAATTAAACACGATTTTAAAAAAATGTTGCAGATCATAAGTTTAGACAATTTTCAGCCGTTTGAAATGTATTGCAATTTTAATGCACTAATTATGTGGATAAGTTAAAAGCATTTCCACTGACTTTCAAGTAATTTTACTGACAAGAAAAACTAATGTTTCTAAAATTAAAATTAAACACGATTTGAAAAAAAGTTGCAGATCATAAGTTTAGACAATTTTCAGCCGTTTGAAATGTATTGCAATTTTAACGCACTAATTATGTGGATAAGTTAAAAGCATTTCCACAGACTTTCAAGTAATTTTACTGACAAGAAAAACTAATGTTTCTAAAATTAAAATTAAACACGATTTGAAAAAAAGTTGCAGATCATAAGTTTAGACAATTTTCAGCCGTTTGAAATGTATTGCAATTTTAATGCACTAATTATGTGGATAAGTTAAAAGCATTTCCACTGACTTTCAAGTAATTTTACTGACAAGAAAAAACTAATGTTTCTAAAATTAAAATTAAACACGATTTGAAAAAAAGTTGCAGATCATAAGTTTAGACAATTTTCAGCCGTTTGAAAATGTATTGCAATTTCAACGCACTAATTATGTGGATATGTTAAAAGCATTTCCACTGACTTTTAAGTAATTTTACTGACAAGAAAAACTAATGTTTCTAAAATTAAAATTAAACACGATTTAAAAAAAATTGCAGATCATAAGTTTAGACAATTTGTAGCCGTTTGAAATGTATTGCAATTTTAACGCACTAATTATGTGGATAAGTTAAAAGCATTTCCACTGACTTTCAAGTAATTTTACTGACAAGAAAAACTAATGTTTCTAAAATTAAATATAAACACGATTTGAAAAAAAGTTGCAGATCATAAGTTTAGACAATTTTCAGCCGTTTGAAATGTATTGCAATTTTAACGCACTAATTATGTGGATAAGTTAAAAGCATTTCCACAGACTTTCAAGTAATTTTACTGACAAGAAAAACTAATGTTTCTAAAATTAAAATTAAACACACTTTGATAAAAAAGTTGCAGATCATAAGTTTAGACAATTTTCAGCAGTTTGAAATGTATTGCAATTTTAACGCACTACTTATGTGGATAAGTTAAAAGCATTTCCACTGACTTTCAAGTAATTTTACTGACAAGAAAAACTAATGTTTCTAAAATTAAAATTAAACACGATTTGAAAAAAAGTTGCAGATCATAAGTTTAGACAATTTTCAGCCGTTTGAAATGTATTGCAATTTTAATGCACTAATTATGTGGATAAGTTAAAAGCATTTCCACTGACTTTCAAGTAATTTTACTGACAAGAAAAAACTAATGTTTCTAAAATTAAAATTAAACACAATTTTAAAAAAAGTTGCAGATCATAAGTTTAGACAATTTTCAGCCGTTTGAAATGTATTGCAATTTCAACGCACTAATTATGTGGATAAGTTAAAAGCATTTCCACTGACTTTCAAGTAATTTTACTGACAAGAAAAACTAATGTTTCTAAAATTAAAATTAAACACGATTTGAAAAAAAGTTGCAGATCATAAGTTTAGACAATTTTCAGCCGTTTGAAATGTATTGCAATTTTAACGCACTAATTATGTGGATAAGTTAAAAGCAATTCCACAGACTTTCAAGTAATTTTACTGACAAGAAAAACTAATGTTTCTAAAATTAAAATTAAACAAGATTTTAAAAAAGTTGCAGATCATAATTTTAGACAATTTTCAGCCGTTTGAAATGTATTGCAATTTTAACGCACTAATTATGTGGATAAGTTAAAAGCATTTCCACTGACTTTCAAGTAATTTTACTGACAAGAAAAACTAATGTTTCTAAAATTAAAATTAAACACGATTTAAAAAAAGTTGCAGATCATAAGTTTAGACAATTTTCAGCCGTTTGAAATGTATTGCAATTTTAACGCACTAATTATGTGGATAAGTTAAAAGCATTTCCACTGACTTTCAAGTAATTTTACTGACAAGAAAAAACTAATGTTTCTAAAATTAAAATTAAACACGATTTGAAAAAAAGTTGCAGATCATAAGTTTAGACAATTTTCAGCCGTTTGAAATTTATTGCAATTTTAACGCACTAGATATGTGGATGTTAAAAGCATTTCCACAGACTTTCAAGTAATTTTACTGACAAGAAAAACTAATGTTTCTAAAATTAAAATTAAACACGATTTGAAAAAAAGTTGCAGATCATAAGTTTAGACAATTTTCAGCCGTTTGAAATGTATTGCAATTTTAACGCACTAATTATGTGGATAAGTTAAAAGCATTTCCACAGACTTTCAAGTAATTTTACTGACAAGAAAAACTAATGTTCCTAAAATTAAAATTAAACACGAATTTAAAAAAAGTTGCAGATCATAAGTTTAGACAATTTTCAGCCGTTTGAAATGTATTGCAATTTTAACGCACTAATTATGTGGATAAGTTAAAAGCATTTCCACAGACTTTCAAGTAATTTTACTGACAAGAAAAACTAATGTTTCTAAAATTAAAATTAAACACGATTTTGAAAAAAGTTGCAGATCATAAGTTTAGACAATTTTCAGCCGTTTGAAATGTATTGCAATTTTAATGCACTAATTATGTGGATAAGTTAAAAGCATTTCCACAGACTTTCAAGTAATTTTACTGACAAGAAAAACTAATGTTTCTAAAATTAAAATTAAACACGATTTTAAAAAAAGTTGCAGATCATAAGTTTAGACAATTTTCAGCCGTTTGAAATGTATTGCAATTTTAACGCACTAATTATGTGGATAAGTTAAAAGCATTTCCACAGACTTTCAAGTAATTTTACTGACAAGAAAAACTAATGTTTCTAAAATTAAAATTAAACACGATTTGAAAAAAAGTTGCAGATCATAAGTTTAGACAATTTTCAGCCGTTTGAAATGTATTGCAATTTTAATGCACTAATTATGTGGATAAGTTAAAAGCATTTCCACTGACTTTCAAGTAATTTTACTGACAAGCAAAACTAATGTTTCTAAAATTAAAATTAAACACGATTTGAAAAAAAGTTGCAGATCATAAGTTTAGACAATTTTCAGCCGTTTGAAATGTATTGCAATTTCAACGCACTAATTATGTGGATAAGTTACAAGCATTTCCACTGACTTTTAAGTAATTTTACTGACAAGAAAAACTAATGTTTCTAAAATTAAAATTAAACACGATTTAAAAAAAATTGCAGATCATGTTTAGACAATTTGTAGCCGTTTGAAATGTATTGCAATTTTAACGCACTAATTATGTGGATAAGTTAAAAGCATTTCCACAGACTTTCAAGTAATTTTACTGACAAGAAAAACTAATGTTTCTAAAATTAAAATTAAACACAATTTTAAAAAAAGTTGCAGATCATAAGTTTAGACAATTTTCAGCCGTTTGAAATGTATTGCAATTTCAACGCACTAATTATGTGGATAAGTTAAAAGCATTTCCACTGACTTTCAAGTAATTTTACTGACAAGAAAAACTAATGTTTCTAAAATTAAAATTAAACACAATTTGAAAAAAGTTGCAGATCATAAGTTTAGACAATTTTCAGCCGTTTGAAATGTATTGCAATTTTAACGCACTAATTATGTGGATAAGTTAGAAGCATTTCCACAGACTTTCAAGTAATTTTACTGACAAGAAAAACTAATGTTTCTAAAATTAAAATTAAACACGATTTTAAAAAAAGTTGCAGATCATAAGTTTAGACAATTTTCAGCCGTTTGAAATGTATTGCAATTTTAACGCATTAATTATGTGGATAAGTTAAAAGCATTTCCACCGACTTTCAAGTAATTTTACTGACAGGAAAAACTAATGTTTCTAAAATTAAAATTAAACACGATTTTAAAAAAAGTTGCAGATCATAAGTTTAGACAATTTTCAGCCGTTTGAAATGTATTGCAATTTTAATGCACTAATTATGTGGATAAGTTAAAAGCATTTCCACTGACTTTCAAGTAATTTTACTGACAAGAAAAACTAATGTTTCTAAAATTAAATATAAACACGATTTTAAAAAAAGTTGCAGATCATAAGTTTAGACAATTTTCAGCCGTTTGAAATGTATTGCAATTTTAACGCACTAATTATGTGGATAAGTTAAAAGCATTTCCATTGACTTTCAAGTAATTTTACTGACAAGAAAAACTAATGTTTCTAAAATTAAAATTAAACACGATTTGAAAAAAAGTTGCAGATCATAAGTTTAGACAATTTTCAGCCGTTTGAAATGTATTGCAATTTTAATGCACTAATTATGTGGATAAGTTAAAAGCATTTCCTCTGACTTTCAAGTAATTTTACTGACAAGAAAAACTAATGTTTCTAAAATTAAAATTAAACACGATTTGAAAAAAAGTTGCAGATCATAAGTTTAGACAATTTTCAGCCGTTTGAAATGTATTGCAATTTTAACGCACTAATTATGTGGATAAGTTAAAAGCATTTCCACAGACTTTCAAGTAATTTTACTGACAAGAAAAACTAATGTTTCTAAAATTAAAATTAAACACGATTTTAAAAAAGTTGCAGATCATAAGTTTACACAATTTTTAGCCGTTTGAAATGTATTGCAATTTTAACGCACTAATTATGTGGATAAGTTAAAAGCATTTCCACAGACTTTCAAGTAATTTTACTGACAAGAAAAACTAATGTTTCTAAAATTAAAATTAAACACGATTTGAAAAAAAGTTGCAGATCATAAGTTTAGACAATTTTCAGCCGTTTGAAATGTATTGCAATTTTAACGCACTAATTATGTGGATAAGTTAAAAGCATTTCCACAGACTTTCAAGTAATTTTACTGACAAGAAAAACTAATGTTTCTAAAATTAAAATTAAACACGATTTGAAAAAAAGTTGCAGATCATAAGTTTAGACAATTTTCAGCCGTTTGAAATGTATTGCAATTTTAACGCACTAATTATGTGGATAAGTTAAAAGCATTTCCACTGACTTTCAAGTAATATTACTGACAAGAAAAACTAATGTTTCTAAAATTAAAATTAAACACGATTTGAAAAAAAGTTGCAGATCATAAATTTAGACAATTTTCAGCCGTTTGAAATGTATTGCAATTTTAACGCACTAATTATGTGGATAAGTTAAAAGCATTTCCACTGACTTTCAAGTAATTTTACTGACAAGAAAAACTAATGTTTCTAAAATTAAAATTAAACACGATTTGAAAAAAAGTTGCAGATCATAAGTTTAGACAATTTTCAGCCGTTTGAAATGTATTGCAATTTTAACGCACTAATTATGTGGATAAGTTAAAAGCATTTCCACAGACTTTCAAGTAATTTTACTGACAAGAAAAACTAATGTTTCTAAAATTAAAATTAAACACGATTTGAAAAAAAGTTGCAGATCATAAGTTTAGACAATTTTCAGCCGTTTGAAATGTATTGCAATTTTAACGCACTAATTATGTGGATAAGTTAAAAGCATTTCCACTGACTTTCAAGTAATTTTACTGACAAGAAAAACTAATGTTTCTAAAATTAAAATTAAACACGATTTTAAAAAAAGTTGCAGATCATAAGTTTAGACAATTTTCAGCCGTTTGAAATGTATTGCAATTTTAACGCATTAATTATGTGGATAAGTTAAAAGCATTTCCACCGACTTTCAAGTAATTTTACTGACAGGAAAAACTAATGTTTCTAAAATTAAAATTAAACACGATTTTAAAAAAAGTTGCAGATCATAAGTTTAGACAATTTTCAGCCGTTTGAAATGTATTGCAATTTTAATGCACTAATTATGTGGATAAGTTAAAAGCATTTCCACTGACTTTCAAGTAATTTTACTGACAAGAAAAACTAATGTTTCTAAAATTAAATATAAACACGATTTTAAAAAAAGTTGCAGATCATAAGTTTAGACAATTTTCAGCCGTTTGAAATGTATTGCAATTTTAATGCACTAATTATGTGGATAAGTTAAAAGCATTTCCACTGACTTTCAAGTAATTTTACTGACAAGAAAAACTAATGTTTCTAAAATTAAAATTAAACACGATTTGAAAAAAAGTTGCAGATCATAAGTTTAGACAATTTTCAGCCGTTTGAAATGTATTGCAATTTTAACGCACTAATTATGTGGATAAGTTAAAAGCATTTCCACAGACTTTCAAGTAATTTTACTGACAAGAAAAACTAATGTTTCTAAAATTAAAATTAAACACGATTTGAAAAAAAGTTGCAGATCATAAGTTTAGACAATTTTCAGCCGTTTGAAATGTATTGCAATTTTAACGCACTAATTATGTGGATAAGTTAAAAGCATTTCCACAGACTTTCAAGTAATTTTACTGACAAGAAAAACTAATGTTTCTAAAATTAAAATTAAACACGATTTGAAAAAAAGTTGCAGATCATAAGTTTAGACAAATTTTAGCCGTTTGAAATGTATTGCAATTTTAACGCACTAATTATGTGGATAAGTTAAAAGCATTTCCACAGACTTTCAAGTAATTTTACTGACAAGAAAAACTAATGTTTCTAAAATTAAAATTAAACACGATTTGAAAAAAAGTTGCAGATCATAAGTTTAGACAATTTTCAGCCGTTTGAAATGTATTGCAATTTTAACGCACTAATTATGTGGATAAGTTAAAAGCATTTCCACTGACTTTCAAGTAATTTTACTGACAAGAAAAACTAATGTTTCTAAAATTAAAATTAAACACGATTTGAAAAAAAGTTGCAGATCATAAATTTAGACAATTTTCAGCCGTTTGAAATGTATTGCAATTTTAACGCACTAATTATGTGGATAAGTTAAAAGCATTTCCACTGACTTTCAAGTAATATTACTGACAAGAAAAACTAATGTTTCTAAAATTAAAATTAAACACGATTTGAAAAAAAGTTGCAGATCATAAGTTTAGACAATTTTCAGCCGTTTGAAATGTATTGCAATTTTAACGCACTAATTATGTGGATAAGTTAAAAGCATTTCCACTGACTTTCAAGTAATTTTACTGACAAGAAAAACTAATGTTTCTAAAATTAAAATTAAACACGATTTGAAAAAAAGTTGCAGATCATAAGTTTAGACAATTTTCAGCCGTTTGAAATGTATTGCAATTTTAACGCACTAATTATGTGGATAAGTTAAAAGCATTTCCACAGACTTTCAAGTAATTTTACTGACAAGAAAAACTAATGTTTCTAAAATTAAAATTAAACACGATTTGAAAAAAAGTTGCAGATCATAAGTTTAGACAATTTTCAGCCGTTTGAAATGTATTGCAATTTTAACGCACTAATTATGTGGATAAGTTAAAAGCATTTCCACTGACTTTCAAGTAATTTTACTGACAAGAAAAACTAATGTTTCTAAAATTAAAATTAAACACGATTTTAAAAAAAGTTGCAGATCATAAGTTTAGACAATTTTCAGCCGTTTGAAATGTATTGCAATTTTAACGCATTAATTATGTGGATAAGTTAAAAGCATTTCCACCGACTTTTAAGTAATTTTACTGACAGGAAAAACTAATGTTTCTAAAATTAAAATTAAACACGATTTTAAAAAAAGTTGCAGATCATAAGTTTAGACAATTTTCAGCCGTTTGAAATGTATTGCAATTTTAACGCACTAATTATGTGGATAAGTTAAAAGCATTTCCACTGACTTTCAAGTAATTTTACTGACAAGAAAAACTAATGTTTCTAAAATTAAAATTAAACACGATTTTAAAAAAAGTTGCAGATCATAAGTTTAGACAATTTTCAGCCGTTTGAAATGTATTGCAATTTTAACGCATTAATTATGTGGATAAGTTAAAAGCATTTCCACCGACTTTCAAGTAATTTTACTGACAGGAAAAACTAATGTTTCTAAAATTAAAATTAAACACGATTTTAAAAAAAGTTGCAGATCATAAGTTTAGACAATTTTCAGCCGTTTGAAATGTATTGCAATTTTAATGCACTAATTATGTGGATAAGTTAAAAGCATTTCCACTGACTTTCAAGTAATTTTACTGACAAGAAAAACTAATGTTTCTAAAATTAAATATAAACACGATTTTAAAAAAAGTTGCAGATCATAAGTTTAGACAATTTTCAGCCGTTTGAAATGTATTGCAATTTTAATGCACTAATTATGTGGATAAGTTAAAAGCATTTCCACTGACTTTCAAGTAATTTTACTGACAAGAAAAACTAATGTTTCTAAAATTAAAATTAAACACGATTTGAAAAAAAGTTGCAGATCATAAGTTTAGACAATTTTCAGCCGTTTGAAATGTATTGCAATTTTAACGCACTAATTATGTGGATAAGTTAAAAGCATTTCCACAGACTTTCAAGTAATTTTACTGACAAGAAAAACTAATGTTTCTAAAATTAAAATTAAACACGATTTTTAAAAAGTTGCAGATCATAAGTTTACACAATTTTTAGCCGTTTGAAATGTATTGCAATTTTAACGCACTAATTATGTGGATAAGTTAAAAGCATTTCCACAGACTTTCAAGTAATTTTACTGACAAGAAAAACTAATGTTTCTAAAATTAAAATTAAACACGATTTGAAAAAAAGTTGCAGATCATAAGTTTAGACAATTTTTAGCCGTTTGAAATGTATTGCAATTTTAACGCACTAATTATGTGGATAAGTTAAAAGCATTTCCACAGACTTTCAAGTAATTTTACTGACAAGAAAAACTAATGTTTCTAAAATTAAAATTAAACACGATTTGAAAAAAAGTTGCAGATCATAAGTTTAGACAATTTTCAGCCGTTTGAAATGTATTGCAATTTTAACGCACTAATTATGTGGATAAGTTAAAAGCATTTCCACTGACTTTCAAGTAATTTTACTGACAAGAAAAACTAATGTTTCTAAATTTAAAATTAAACACGATTTGAAAAAAAGTTGCAGATCATAAATTTAGACAATTTTCAGCCGTTTGAAATGTATTGCAATTTTAACGCACTAATTATGTGGATAAGTTAAAAGCATTTCCACAGACTTTCAAGTAATTTTACTGAAAAGAAAAACTAATGTTTCTAAAATTAAAATTAAACACGATTTTAAAAAATGTTGCAGATCATAAGTTTAGACAATTTTCAGCCGTTTGAAATGTATTGCAATTTTAATGCACTAATTATGTGGATAAGTTAAAAGCATTTCCACTGACTTTCAAGTAATTTTACTGAAAAGAAAAACTAATGTTTCTAAAATTAAAATTAAACACGATTTTAAAAAATGTTGCAGATCATAAGTTTAGACAATTTTCAGCCGTTTGAAATGTATTGCAATTTTAATGCACTAATTATGTGGATAAGTTAAAAGCATTTCCACAGACTTTCAAGTAATTTTACTGACAAGAAAAACTAATGTTTCTAAAATTAAAATTAAACACGATTTGAAAAAAAGTTGCAGATCATAAGTTTAGACAATTTTCAGCCGTTTGAAATGTATTGCAATTTTAATGCACTAATTATGTGGATAAGTTAAAAGCATTTCCACAGACTTTCAAGTAATTTTACTGACAAGAAAAACTAATGTTTCTAAAATTAAAATTAAACACGATTTGAAAAAAAGTTGCAGATCATAAGTTTAGACAATTTTCAGCCGTTTGAAATGTATTGCAATTTTAACGCACTAATTATGTGGATAAGTTAAAAGCATTTCCACAGACTTTCAAGTAATTTTACTGACAAGAAAAACTAATGTTTCTAAAATTAAAATTAAACACGATTTGAAAAAAAGTTGCAGATCATAAGTTTAGACAATTTTCAGCCGTTTGAAATGTATTGCAATTTTAATGCACTAATTATGTGGATAAGTTAAAAGCATTTCCACTGACTTTCAAGTAATTTTACTGACAAGAAAAACTAATGTTTCTAAAATTAAAATTAAACACGATTTGAAAAAAAGTTGCAGATCATAAGTTTAGACAATTTTCAGCCGTTTGAAATGTATTGCAATTTTAACGCACTAATTATGTGGATAAGTTGAAAGCATTTCCACAGACTTTCAAGTAATTTTACTGACAAGAAAAACTAATGTTTCTAAAATTAAAATTAAACACACTTTGATAAAAAAGTTGCAGATCATAAGTTTAGACAATTTTCAGCCGTTTGAAATGTATTGCAATTTTAACGCACTAATTATGTGGATAAGTTAAAAGCATTTCCACAGACTTTCAAGTAATTTTACTGACAAGAAAAACTAATGTTTCTAAAATTAAAATTAAACACGATTTGAAAAAGAGTTGCAGATCATAAGTTTAGACAATTTTCAGCCGTTTGAAATGTATTGCAATTTTAACGCACTAATTATGTGGATAAGTTAAAAGCATTTCCACTGACTTTCAAGTAATTTTACTGACAAGAAAAACTAATGTTTCTAAAATTAAAATTAAACACGATTTTAAAAAATGTTGCAGATCATAAGTTTAGACAATTTTCAGCCGTTTGAAATGTATTGCAATTTTAATGCACTAATTATGTGGATAAGTTAAAAGCATTTCCACTGACTTTCAAGTAATTTTACTGACAAGAAAAACTAATGTTTCTAAAATTAAAATTAAACACAATTTTAAAAAATGTTGCAGATCATAAGTTTAGACAATTTTCAGCCGTTTGAAATGTATTGCAATTTTAATGCACTAATTATGTGGATAAGTTAAAAGCATTTCCACAGACTTTCAAGTAATTTTACTGACAAGAAAAACTAATGTTTCTAAAATTAAAATTAAACACGATTTGAAAAAAAGTTGCAGATCATAAGTTTAGACAATTTTCAGCCGTTTGAAATGTATTGCAATTTTAATGCACTAATTATGTGGATAAGTTAAAAGCATTTCCACTGACTTTCAAGTAATTTTACTGACAAGAAAAACTAATGTTTCTAAAATTAAAATTAAACACGATTTGAAAAAAAGTTGCAGATCATAAGTTTAGACAATTTTCAGCCGTTTGAAATGTATTGCAATTTTAACGCACTAATTATGTGGATAAGTTAAAAGCATTTCCACAGACTTTCAAGTAATTTTACTGACAAGAAAAACTAATGTTTCTAAAATTAAAATTAAACACGATTTGAAAAAAAGTTGCAGATCATAAGTTTAGACAATTTTTAGCCGTTTGAAATGTATTGCAATTTTAATGCACTAATTATGTGGATAAGTTAAAAGCATTTCCACTGACTTTCAAGTAATTTTACTGACAAGAAAAACTAATGTTTCTAAAATTAAAATTAAACACGATTTGAAAAAAAGTTGCAGATCATAAGTTTAGACAATTTTCAGCCGTTTGAAATGTATTGCAATTTTAACGCACTAATTATGTGGATAAGTTGAAAGCATTTCCACAGACTTTCAAGTAATTTTACTGACAAGAAAAACTAATGTTTCTAAAATTAAAATTAAACACGATTTAAAAAATAGTTGCAGATCATAAGTTTAGACAATTTTCAGCCGTTTGAAATGTATTGCAATTTTAACGCACTAACTATGTGGATAAGTTGAAAGCATTTCCACAGACTTTCAAGTAATTTTACTGACAAGAAAAACTAATGTTTCTAAAATTAAAATTAAACACGATTTGAAAAAAAGTTGCAGATCATAAGTTTAGACAATTTTCAGCCGTTTGAAATGTATTGCAATTTTAACGCACTAATTATGTGGATAAGTTAAAAGCATTTCCACTGACTTTCAAGTAATTTTACTGACATGAAAAACTAATGTTTCTAAAATTAAAATTAAACACGATTTTAAAAAATGTTGCAGATCATAAGTTTAGACAATTTTCAGCCGTTTGAAATGTATTGCAATTTTAATGCACTAATTATGTGGATAAGTTAAAAGCATTTCCACTGACTTTCAAGTAATTTTACTGACAAGAAAAACTAATGTTTCTAAAATTAAAATTAAACACGATTTTAAAAAATGTTGCAGATCATAAGTTTAGACAATTTTCAGCCGTTTGAAATGTATTGCAATTTTAATGCACTAATTATGTGGATAAGTTAAAAGCATTTCCACAGACTTTCAAGTAATTTTACTGACAAGAAAAACTAATGTTTCTAAAATTAAAATTAAACACGATTTGAAAAAAAGTTGCAGATCATAAGTTTAGACAATTTTCAGCCGTTTGAAATGTATTGCAATTTTAATGCACTAATTATGTGGATAAGTTAAAAGCATTTCCACTGACTTTCAAGTAATTTTACTGACAAGAAAAACTAATGTTTCTAAAATTAAAATTAAACACGATTTGAAAAAAAGTTGCAGATCATAAGTTTAGACAATTTTCAGCCGTTTGAAATGTATTGCAATTTTAACGCACTAATTATGTGGATAAGTTAAAAGCATTTCCACTGACTTTCAAGTAATTTTACTGACAAGAAAAACTAATGTTTCTAAAATTAAAATTAAACACGATTTGAAAAAAAGTTGCAGATCATAAGTTTAGACAATTTTCAGCCGTTTGAAATGTATTGCAATTTTAACGCACTAATTATGTGGATAAGTTAAAAGCATTTCCACTGACTTTCAAGTAATTTTACTGACAAGAAAAACTAATGTTTCTAAAATTAAAATTAAACACGATTTGAAAAAAAGTTGCAGATCATAAGTTTAGACAATTTTCAGCCGTTTGAAATGTATTGCAATTTTAACGCACTAATTATGTGGATAAGTTAAAAGCATTTCGACAGACTTTCAAGTAATTTTACTGACAAGAAAAACTAATGTTTCTAAAATTAAAATTAAACACGATTTGAAAAAAGTTGCAGATCATAAGTTTAGACAATTTTCAGCCGTTTGAAATGTATTGCAATTTTAACGCACTAATTATGTGGATAAGTTAAAAGCATTTCCACAGACTTTCAAGTAATTTTACTGACAAGAAAAACTAATGTTTCTAAAATTAAAATTAAACACGATTTTAAAAAATGTTGCAGATCATAAGTTTAGACAATTTTCAGCCGTTTGAAATGTATTGCAATTTTAATGCACTAATTATGTGGATAAGTTAAAAGCATTTCCACTGACTTTCAAGTAATTTTACTGACAAGAAAAACTAATGTTTCTAAAATTAAAATTAAACACGATTTGAAAAAAAGTTGCAGATCATAAGTTTAGACAATTTTCAGCCGTTTGAAATGTATTGCAATTTTAACGCACTAATTATGTGGATAAGTTAAAAGCATTTCCACTGACTTTCAAGTAATTTTACTGACAAGAAAAACTAATGTTTCTAAAATTAAAATTAAACACGATTTGAAAAAAAGTTGCAGATCATAAGTTTAGACAATTTTCAGCCGTTTGAAATGTATTGCAATTTTAACGCACTAATTATGTGGATAAGTTAAAAGCATTTCCACTGACTTTCAAGTAATTTTACTGACAAGAAAAACTAATGTTTCTAAAATTAAAAT